>JANIJG010007964.1:27124-43214 GCA_024611175.1 Megaceryle torquata | reverse complement strand
CTTTTTCTTTTCTTTTTTTTTTTTTTTTTTAATTTTTTTTTTTATTTTGTTAATTTTAAAATTATTTTTACTTCTTTTTCTCTTTCTTCTTTTCTTTTCCTCTTCTTTGTACAGCATGAGATCCTTACCTGGAAGGCAGTCTGAAATATCATTTTCCCTTTCCTAACAAAATTGAAGACCATTCCAGTGATTATCTGCCATCTGTTGATTTCAGTGCTTCAATTGCTTCAGAATCCTCTGGAAAACAACTCTTTCTCGATAAAGGCTTGAATGTACATTCAAAAGTAGCTTCATCTGAGCAAGTGCCCGGCTAATCCCCTTAGCACACAGGGACAAGGCTGCCACCAGCTCTAATTGATTCTGAAATGAATCTGTATAGAAAATTAGAAGGTTTGGGTTCCCATGTGAGCTTCAATAAAGAGCCAGGATGTAAGCCTGACAGCTGAATGGATTCAGAAATGAAAATCTGATAAGCGGCTTAAAATTGTCCTTAAGTCCAGAAATGATTTGAATGCTCTTGTTAATGGCACATTGTATATTGTCACCTAGTTAATTATTGCTGAAGATGAGTTCTTGCAGAGGAGAAGATTCGCCAGCCTTTCACAGCCTTTTCTCATCACGTATTTATTAAATTCTACCTTCCTTGCCAGTAGCTGGAAGGCAGAAAGAAAGGATTAGGCGACTGCAGTTCCTCTGTGGCTGTCAGTTCACTGTACCAAACTTCAAATATGAACTGTTGCATGTACTGTCACAGACATTTCCCTTACATCTTAATTTGCAAATGAGGAGCTGACATTTGTTATGCCTTGTATTTGCACACATGAAAAGCAAATACTGTCACTGCTGGCTATTTTGTTTATCCTTTTGGAGATAGTGTATGGCCTATTTATAAATTTTCTTCAGGTTTTCTTTTTTTTTTTTTTTTTAAGTAACTAAGATAGTCATGGAGCTGCACGTCCTCATATTTTATTCAGGAAGTCTATCTGCAGTTTATGAAGCATGCCCTGCATGCGACAGCTATTTAAAACAGTATCTTTAAATCTATTTTGGCTTTGCTGTTTTGCAGTTTTTTGATAGATGTTCCTATTTTGTGTATGTTTCATATAGATGGGTTGATGAGTTTTTGTGTGCATACAGGTACCTCCTTTTTTGTCTTTTCTATGTGTTTATCTGCCTATCTGCATTCATATTAATAGTGGAAGGTTAGAAAGATTGTGCTGAAGGCACAGACTGTTCTGTCCATCACATTATGATAATTTACTATCAGATACAAACTAGAGAAGAAATTAAGGTGGAATAAGAAGAAATAAAGTGTAAGGTTCATTAGAGGAAGGTATTACTGAGCAAAATAAATTATCTGAGAAAACACTACAGATATGCAGAATCATCATCTTAAATACCCAAGAAAGTATCATAGAGGAATAAAAGCTGCATTTTCCACCTTTGTTACTAATTATAAGTTTCAATATATTTAATTGCAAAATTATCCTTGTCTTTCTGCACTGAGTTTGAGGAGACATTCCTAAAACAGCAGTTTGTGCTGACTGTCCTCAGCATAGAGAAATTCTTGATAAAACATCAAGTCCTTTCTTCTTCCACTACTGCCTCATACTTTGACCGTGATCCTTTTTAGTATGACTGAATAGTTAGTGTAGCAAGATGTAGATCTAGGGTACTTAATTTTAATTTGCTCCAAAAACACACACATCCTATCTGACCTCAGAAAAGATGGGGTTTTTTGTTTGCTTGGGTTTTTTGTTTTGTTTTGTGTTTTGGTTTGTTTTGTGTTTTGGTTTGTTTTGTTTTTTCCTAGTACTCAAATATACATAAGGGTAGCCACTAAAATGGTATTTGACTGACACATGCCTGCGACTTCTCTCCTACAAAGCTGGGTTTTTTCCATCCTTCCCTTTCTTTGTCACTTTCAAAAAGGTCTGAGTTAGGAAATTAGGAGGTAGAGCAATGGCAACAGATGCAAATTGCTGTAGGCAAAGTATCTTCTTCATTTGGAAGGGAAGTAGGACAGTGTTGGTGACTGCTGGGTTCCCTGCTAGCAAATTAAGAAGTGGTAGACACTGATCTTCCAGACTGGGTGGATGTAAAAAAAAGAGCTGAAATGCTCATTTATAATTAAACACTATTCATAGAGCTTGAGTCACAGCCCAAGAAAACAAATGGAAACATTATTACTCACTTTAATGAGCTTGGATTTGAACCTAAGCAAAACTGTTGTGTACAAAAATATTTCTCATTTAGATAGATTCCAAAGCTTGTAACATGCCTGGAGATCTTTGGAACCTCAGGAAGAATTCATACGAGAATTTTTATCAAACTGTCACCAGGGGTAACTGTTAGTGTGTACAAATGACTTTTCTGTTCTTTTAACATTACATCTGCATTAACTAAAATAATCCTTTCAACACTCAGTGAGGTATGGTAACATTTTTCTACATCTATGTTTTACTGTTATAAAAGTTGCCAAAAATGTCTTCTTAAAGTCAGAAAAGTGCCTAACATAAATGTCAGAGGAAATAAAAGACATGTAGGGAAACAAACCCTCTGTGCTGTTTAGATGTGTATGCATATGACTGTTTAATTTTTGTATATTCCTATGGAATACAAATTATTATATACCAATTTTAAAGTAGTTGTGTTCTTATTAAATCCTCTCTTCTAATTTGTAAACCAGTTCTGTAAAGATTTACTGACTTTTTATATACTTTATATATGACAAATAACATACAAGCACAAAAAGTTCACAAGTGATCTGTTTGTGGAAGGCATTCATCAGTCTGAAGCACTAAAATTTAGTTTTTGTTTAAAATCCCCATCCTCTGAGGAGCTTATGTCACTGCTTCTGGTCTGTAGTAATATGTCGTTATTAACTGGCAAACCCTGGAACTATCCTAATACAGTACTAGTCACCTCTACTCTATAAAAAATCAGGAAAGCAGACAGCAATATCCTGTTCTATACACAAGTTCAGCAGCTAAATTGGTTTCCAAAATTTAGAAACTGGAAGCCAACACTCTTCATCACCCAATCTCTATGTTGTTCTAACACAAGCCTCCCTTCTTTTAAAGAAGCTGTATGACCCATTACCAAAAGCAAAAAAAAACCCCAAAAACCTCCTTGAACCTTGTTGCAAAGAGAGTCTGTGTATTTTATAAAGACAAGAACATAGATCCAAGAAGGGGAAGACTTTTTACATATTTTAACCAATGATTGCTTCATTTGGAATTACCTGCACTTTGTGCAGAGATCAGTAAACGGATCTCTTTCCAGAAGACTTCACTGACTAGAATGAAATTATTTTGATATCTGCTTTCACATAGTATAATGAACGTAGGCTTCTTTTTTTCCTATCCTTACCTATCAGTCATCTGTCTGTTGATCTGTCATAGAAATATACCCATAAAAATTATTCTTTCAGGGCTGTGAATATCTAATCTAAGAGGTAATGGAAGCGAGAGTTGGTTCTGTCTAGATAGTAGCAGGTCTAGATATGCCCAAAGGCAGAATGTTAGACAGCTACAGACATTTGCCATTGGAGAGTTAGCATGTACAGACTCAAGATGGTAAGGAGTTAAGTAGGGATTGCAGTTGGACTTCAGTAAATCAATTCCATTTTAAGTATAAAAGTCTTGTTATGAACCTAAATTGCTGAATCTTCAAAGAAAACTTTTTTGAGATATCAGCCTTGTTGGGGATACAGGAATTCTTTCTTCACAGACTCCTTTGTAGGACTCTTAAGTCTCCATATGAGAACCTCAAGATTTACCTCAAAAAAGTATTAAAAAAAAACAATCTGTAATGGAAAAATATAAAAAAAAGACCTATAAATAATTTTGGATTGTGTCTTTTTTTTTTTTTTTTTTTTTTTTTTTCCTTATTTTTGCATCTCTTTTTGTATATCTAAATGGGGAACAAAAGAAAAAAAAAAAAAGGCAGAAAAAACCAGTCTTGGTTGAGGCCTTAGGCAATTATTTCTGAATCTTTAGTACTGAGCAGAGGCATAACCTACCTTTTTTAGGATAACTGCCAATCCTATCTGTTTGACAATTATTTTTTTTTTTCCTGCTTTTTGTTTTGTTCTGTTTCCACAGAGAGCCTCCAGGTTTTGTGTCAAGCAGGAGTTTCTGACAGTCTTTCAAAAGGCTATTTGTATCAAACACTGTCCTTGCAAAGGACAAGAAGGGAGGTTTTAGGGTTTAGATAGTGTCAAAACCACATTCAAATGGATGCTACAGAACATGCCTGTAGATTGTATTTAAGGAACACTGTTGTGTCTTTTACTCATGTTTACCGTGAAGACAACTGTACAGGCTAGTATATGATATATATAGATATAATATATCTCATATTCAAAATGATTCAAGATATCAATGGTGCCAGGATCCCCTCATGTCTGGCTGCTCTTTTTAATGCCATTATTTACCAGACTATAGGATAGCATCATGTTATAACAAGTCAATAGTAAGTTTATGGATAACTAAAATTGATTTCTTCATTTTCTTTGGAGCTTTCAATTTCAATTGCTAAAACAAATGTTAGATAAGGGAGTGAGTGAGAAAAGGGAAATAATAGTTCTTATATGTTATTGGGTTTTTTTAAACAAGTATATTATTTGTATTTGTCTTCTCTTACTATGTGGTGAACGGGATTAGATCAAAGGCTACTATAAGGAACTTAAATGAGTTTATGACAGTGAGTGTTGATGAAAAAAGGAAGGCAATAAAAAAATTGCTTAAGTATGGTCACTAATAAAAGTGGAAAGAGGGGATTTATTAGCATCTTTTCTGGGTGATGAAGAGTTTACCTAATCTTAAAAGCATCACACAGATAAATTGATCACATTTCTACCTTATTACTGTTATAAAGCTGGGTCCTACAGTCCAAAGTTTTCTTAACACTGAAGCAGAAATTTAAAGTAGCAAAAGGGGCAAAGATTATTGAGGATTTCTATGGTACAAAGCAGGAATTATCAAAGGGAATGATTTTTTTTGTTTTCTATCAGTGGAAACGTAGAACATTTTTACTCTTAAGTCTTGATCACAGAGATAGAGGATGTGGAAAGTGGCTGAAAAATTAAACAGAATAAATAGAAGAAAAATACAGAACAGAGAGAAGAAATAAAATGGAAGAGTCACATAACTTTATAAAAAGAAGTACAATGAAGTTAGATTTTAATCTCTATTTCCATATCATTTTTACTGTTTCAGCAATACAAGATAGTCATAAACTTGCTACAAGTTACCAAGTATGAATCCATCTTGTGACAATTTTCCACTGGCATCTATTTTGTATGTGAGAGGGAGAAGTTTCCACATTGTAATGCAGTGAATTAGGATTCAGGCAGATGCAGAACTGAAAATTTGTAGTTGTCTGTATAACATTACCCATTCCTTCTCATGCATAATACACGTAACCTGACACAGGAGAAAAGCTAAAAGATTTTACTTATATTTCACATTAAATTTCCATTTGGGAGAATGTTTCATTAAATCTAGAATTTTTTTTCAGTAATAGGAAAAAAAAAGAGGAAAAAAAAATGAAAGGAATACAATAAAGAAGGAAAAGCAACTCAAAAGCATTGGAGAGCGAGGCTTGCTCCCAGAAAAGGTCTGAGAATGAATACCAAGACTTCAGAAGACTTTTCCATCCCAGCAGGAGCTGCTGCTCAAACACCCTCTCCCACTTGAGGCTGACAACAGTCTGCCTAACTTTCCAAGTCTCCAGCATAAGCAAAGTGGACAGCACATATAGGACTGGTTTGCTGCTCCAGGAACTCTGGTGCTTCAGTATACGTCCAGGTGCAGCAAAATCTATGGGAAGCCCTACCACAAGAGGAAAAGAGTAACAAATGGCAGTATTCACATTATCTAACTGTATATATCTAAATATGAATAATTCCAGTTTGAACATTGTATTTCGATCTACTTAGTTCTCCTCATTGTCAACAGAGAAATATGGACAGTTCTAAGGGGAGAAGTCATATCACTTATCCTACATACATATTTTATGATAAGATGGGTCTATCTCTAGAGATGGCTGGTTTTCCTTCCAGATTTTAAAGGAAGCTTTGGATGACTAATTCATTAAGAAATGCTCTCTTTTTTTTAACCCCTAAGTGAGGTGAAAGGACTCACAGAACAGTGCTACATCTTTCTAAGGCACATTGCAACTTCATAAAAAGCACAGTAACTCTGTTAACATGAGGACAGCGTTTTGATTGCAGCATATTTTGAAACTGGGATGTGTTCAATGCTAAGGCTAAGGTACTGAGCAACATTTTTGCCTCAGTCTTCTTTTACACCTCCTGAGCTGATAGAATACAAGAAAGGGACACAGGGGGCAAAGTCCTTTCAACTGCAAGAGATGAGGTTTGTCACCACCTGAGGAACCTGAACATACATAAGTCTATGGACCTGATGACATGCTTCCCAGACAACGGAGGGAATTGGCTGATGCAGTTGTCAAGCCACTCTCCATGATCGTGGCAGTCAGGTGAAGTCCCTGGTGACTGGAAAAAGGGAAATATTGTACACATTTTTAAAAAGGAAGGAAAAGAGGACCCTGGGAACTACTAACCTATTAACCTCACTTTTGTGCCAGGGAAGATCGAGGAACAGCTCCTCCTAGAAGATATGCTAAGGCACATGTAGGACAGGGAACTGATTTGAAATAGCCCACATGACAAGTCCTGCTTCACCAGCCTAGTGGCCTTGATAAAGATTTAAACTAATTTTGAAGGGGATACAACTGGACCTGCTATGAGTAAGACCAAGGGAAGCAATACTGACACTTTGGACTTTCGAAGGGCAGACTTTGACTTGTCTTTGACTTGATAGAATCCCCTGGGAGTCAGTTTTGAAAGATGTAGGAGTCAAGGAAGGCTGGACATTTTTTAAGAAGGTAATCTTAAAGGTGCAGGAGCAGGCCAAGCCCAAGTGCCATAAGACAAGTCGGTGATGCAGAAGACTAACCTGGCTGAATAGTGAGGTTTGGCTCACAATCAAGGAAAAAAGGAGGGTCTATGGCCTCTGGAAGAAGGATCAGATGACTCATAATAAGAATGTTGTTAGATCATGCAGAGAAATAATTAGAAAGTCAAAAGCTCAACTAGAAGTTAATCTGGCTTCAGAGGTAAAAAGTAACATGAAAAATTTCAGTACCATGGAAGCTGATAGAACAGATCATCCTGCGTTCAATTATGCAGAACATGCAGGACAGCCAGGTGATCAACATGGGTTTATGAAGGGCAGGTCCTGTTTAACAAATGTGATCTCCTTCTATGACAGGTTGACCCGCTTGTTGGATGAAGGTAAGGCTGTAGATGTTGTCTCTCTTGACTTTAGTAAGGCATTTGACACTGTTTCCTACAGCGTTCTGTTAAAGAAATTGACTGCTCTTGGCTTGGATGGCCATACACTTTCCTGGGTAAAAAATTGGTTAGATGGATGAATCCAAAGAGTTGTGGTCAATGGAGTTAAATCCACCTGGTGCCTAGTCACAAGTGGTGTCCTCCAGGGCTCAGTATGGGGGACACTCATATTTAACATATTCATCAATGATTTGGATAAGGGAATAGAGTGCACCCTTAGTAAGTTTGCAGATGACACCAAGCTGAGTGGAAGTGTCAGTCTGCTTGAGGGTAAGGAAGCTCTACAGAGGGATCTACATAGGCTGGATCGCTGTGCCAAGGCCAGTTCCATGAATTTCAATAAGGCCAAATAACAGGTCCTGCACTTTGGCCACAACAACCCCCAGCAGTGCTACAGGCCTGGGGAGGAGTGGCTGGAGAGCTGCCAGGCAGAGAAGGACCTGGGGAGATGTTGACTGACAGCTGGCTGAACATGAGCCAGCAGTGTGCCCAGGTGGCCAAGAAGGTGGCCAAGAAGGCCAACAGCATCATGGCCTGTATGAGGAATAGTGTAGTCAGCAGGAACAGGGAGGTGATCATTCCTCTGTACTCGACTTTGGTGAGACCACACCTCGAATACTGTGTCTAGTTTTGGGTCCCTCTCTACAGGAAGGACACTGAGGTGCTGGAGAGGGTACAGAAGTGGGCTACCAATATAGTAAAGGGTTTGGAATATGTCTCTTATGAGGAAAGGCTGAAGGATCTGGGGCTGTTGAGAAAAGAAGGCTGAGGGGATCCCTTATTGTTCTGTACAATTACCTGAAGGGAAGTTGTAGTGAGGCGGGAATTGGTCTGTTCTTCCTAGTGACAAGTGATAGAACAAGAGGAAATGGCCTGAAGTTGAACCAGGGGAGGTTCAGGATTAATATTAGGAAGAATTTCTTTACTGAAAGGGTTTTCAGGCATTGGAATAGCCTGCCCAAGGAGGTGGTGAAGTCACCATCTTTGGAGGTGTTTAAGAGCTAGGTAGATGTTGTGCTTAAGGACATGGTTTAATGGTTTTGGTAGGGCTAGGAATAAGGTTGGACTTGCTCTTGAAGGTCTCTTCCAGACAGAACGATTCTCTTATTCTAATAAACCACACAAACCCAATCACAAACAGTGGTAAATCTGCCCACAGCTTCAGAAGCATCTCCAGAAACAAACACCAGAGAATTTCTCCCAGCAACCACCCTACTCCCACCACCAACATGATAAATACTTGTAACAGCTCAGTCAAATCCATTAAAACTTCAACCTTTCAAGACTCTCAAAAGACTGTAATTCTCTCAGGTGAGTTATTTAAGTCAGATGCCAAATAAGCTATCTACTTTTAGCCTGTATCCAGGGCTAAACTAGGGCAGTTGCTCTATCACCCAGTGATCCCTCCCAGGCAAAAAGGAGGATCAGAAAAAGGAGAGGATACTCACAGGTTGAAGCAAAAATTGCTTTAACGAAACAGCCAAACTGCTACCAATGCCAGTACAAAGTAAACAGTCATACTCAGCCCAGCAAATGTATGGTAGTCCCAGAAACCAGAAAGGCAGTCCTCAGGAAATGGAGCAAGAGAGTCTCGAACATAAAACCTCTTCATCCTTAGTAAACTTACCTCTTGATACTGAGCATGACATTTATACATTTCAGTACATTTGTAGCCAACTTGGGTCAGCTACTCCTGACTCCAAACTGCTAATGGCCTGCAGACCATAGCAGGACTGTGATTCTGTCCCAGTGAAGCTAGGACAATCTCATTTAAAGTGAGCAAGAGTCAGGAAGCCAAACTTTTTTTTACATTGAAAGTTACATTTACATGACTTCCTGGGAATCACATGGGAAGTTGTGGAAGAAACTTCTGAATAAACTATCTGTCTTTTCTCACACTGTCCACCTCAGACACAAGAAAATTCTTTATGTATCTTTTGCAACAGACTGGGATATTATCCCACAAGTTCTATGTAGATTTATTTAAGCTCAGTACAATGTTGATCGTAAGCTATCATTGACTGGAGGAAAGGGATAAAATATTTTCTGAAGCAATGATGCATCTCATATATCATAAATCTCTTTTATAAATTCTCTCATAAATCTCAAGTATTGAATACGTTCACCCCTTACCTTTTGTTTGGTTAAAAATCTAGGTACCATTATCTTGGCAAAGAACAGAATGTATCATGGTATTTTTTATATTTAATAAATGCAGAAATAAAACCCCAACTTCTCCTTTTGCAGATTTAACTGTAACTTTTACTTTTTAACAACCTTACCTGTGCATCAAAAAGATGTGGATAGCTTGACTACAACCTCTCCTCCTTCTTCCTTAGCATTTTTGAACAATATAATCTTTTGAAAGACAAAATGTTTGACATCTCTCACATGAAATACTGCACTTACTTTGTCAGTACTATACCTAGCATGTCTTCTTTACTAAGCAAACTGTCTAGAAGGGAAAATAGAAATAACAACACATTGGCTTTTGTGTTTGTTGCTATGGCTAAATGGCATAGCAACAAGACTTAGGACACTTGCCTATATTCAGGAAAAAAAAGAAGTGAAAATTTATTCTTCCATATCAAGTGCATAACACATGCACACAGAGCAAAACCTCATATCCAGATAATGACCTTATATCTTACTCATACTCTTCAACAAGTGAGACAGATGGACCTTAACTTTTCAGAAGGTAAACTAAGTATAACTTGTCACTGGGAAAGGTTTCTTTATATGAATTAAGAAACTATTTTAATACAGAGAAAGAAAGAAATGTAAGAGGACAGACCATTAGTGTGATATAGAAACAGGAGAAATAAAACAAAGGAGAAACTTTGACAGCCCAAATTTACAGCTGTTGCTCATGCGTGTTACAAGTTTGGTTTTTTTACCTCTAAAACATTATATGAGAGATTTTCCAAAATTTGCTGGTCTACATTCTGAATAAAAATTTTAACTCATCTTCTATAACATGTTTAGTCAGAAAAGCTGTAGAATTAGTGATGGGGAGTAAGGCAGTAAAGATTAAAGTGATTTTCAATTATTTTCCTTTACTCTTTTTAAAGAAATGCAGACCAGAGCCAGTTCAGAAAAACAATAGGGATGACATGAACTGTCATTCATATTCCCAATTTAAAATGTTTATATCTCAAGTTTCCTTAAGACCACTTCACTAATGCAGATAAAACCAATCATAGTATATTTGGACTGCAGACTATGATTAACATGGCTTTAGCATTCTGCTGCTAAATTTCTCTATTCCATGACATTTTACTTCACTTGTCTGGCATACTTTTGTTCTGAAATGTCTCAATCATTTTAACAAAAGTGAGAGTTTAGCTTCCAAAGTTGATTTTATCCTTTAAGAATATCTTCCTCCTCCTTGATTACATACTTAGCTACATTTGCTTGACTAAAACTGTTATATAGAATATAATCTATTGTACTCTTGTGGACAGATGTAAATGGAAACAAGGAGGAAAAAAAATAACCCATGCTGAGGGACATGTGTGTTTCCAAAAGACTGAGCAGGAGGTATGTAGACAAATCCTATTATTGGGTAATGAGATTTGTGCGCATACCCGGACACTATTATAAAAATGTAGCTGTTTTTCAAAACAAAATGAAAGAAAGGGGCAATCTTTTCATCTGAGGTCAAATTCTGCTTTCAGTAAGGATGTAAGAAATTCCATTAAAACCAACCTTATTAGTGTCCAAAAACAGCTGAAAAAAAGAAATAGCCTTTATGTTCACAGAAATTTCAGATGACTTTGAGCCTAGTTGTGCTCTCATTGAAATTAACAGCAATTTTGCCACTGAGATGCAGCATCAAGGTTATTAATTACTAACCTGCTAAAGCTCTCTCGGTGTCAGTTTGCATTCCTTATAACAGTATTCTCCTATAAAGTGAAACAATTCATATAAAATCAGGAATGTTATGACTAAAAGAATCAAAAATTACATCATTGATGGACTTAGAATAAAATATTCTGCCAGTATCATGCATTTTAAAATAATATATCAATATCTTGATAGCAATTTAAAATCATGATTCTTATATACAGTAAGTGCTGTATATCTACTCCATGTCTTCTGTTACTAGAGAACATAGAGCTATGTTCCCAAAGTATATTTTTTTTAATAATCATAATGACTAAGAATATGCTTTTCCATAAAGGAAAACTGGTATTCTTTGCTAATAAAAAGACTGACAGCAAAGTGATTTAAGAAAAAACACAACATGCTAAAATGCAGAAAGTAGAGAACATTGTGTAACTATACATTTGGAGATAACTGTGTCTAAAAGATAAAGACTTGAAGGCAGCTTTCGAAAGTGCTAGTAGCTTTTGTGCATTACCAGATCATATGCTGAAAAATATTTTATAAATATGTGTGGTTTGTTTTTTTTTTTTTTAACCTTCCTGGTAACGCAGAGCTATTTAATAGTAGGAAGATAGATAACTCGTGAAAGGTAAGTCCACTATTTCTATTTTTTTTTCTAATCTAATCCACTATTTCTAATTTTATAAATAGACAGATGTTAAGTGCTTCATACATAAGGAAATAAGGTCTCCATAGCTCTTAATTTCTTTTTTTCACTGCAGGGTTCCTTTTTCCCAGGGAAAGTCCTATGGGAGAGGACAGCATACTCCTTTCACAGCTTGATGAGTTTCAGCTTCAGAAGCTGCAGTGACTGCAATGTTGAACAGTGGGGGTAGGGTTTTAACTATCATATATAAAATTAAGTCATTCATTGGAAAGTCTTAATGTTCTGAGATCACACCATTTATAAACACAGTGCATCAGTTGTATGCTCTCTCCAAGATGTGTGTCAGAACAGTAAGTTTTCAAATCATTGGATGATCAGTTTTAAGGAGTATTTCTAATTCGGGTAATGGTTATATTTATAGATCCTTTCTGCTGAATATATTGTCAGGCAGTTGTTAAAAATTGGATGGTTGGTAGAAAATACTTGGTGATACAAATAGAACAAAGTAGCAAATTAATGAATTTCATCACTACTTATGAGAACTATGTATATATCTGTAACTACAGAAGCTAATACCTCCAGTCTGTCAGTTGATCATGAACTCACAATCAGACCAGATGCCACTGCCTTTTTCAACAATCGTGATAGATTTGGGGAGGCAGTCATAGAACAAAATGGCAGAGGAATAATTTTTTTATTTACTGGTATAGCATCTGTCTCACTCTCACCAGCTAGATAATCAAGCAAATTTTTACATGTGCAAATTGTGCAAGAAAGGGCTGGGCTACAAAAAATGTGACAAAACCTTCTCTCAGTGGCTAGGGTTTCTTCTCACCAACTAAGGAGGAGGGAGACTTTGCTGTGAAAGGGGTGACTTTATTCATATTTTCCTAGTGCAGGATATTGGCTGTCTACTACTTTCTTTTTTCCCTTTCTGTTGAAACTCATTCAGGTGAGGTGATCTCTCAGTTTTTCCCAATATGTATTTCTGGGCTACATGCATATAGTATGAAAGAGTATGACTCTGTATGTGAAAGAAAACAGTTGGAAGAGTTGTGAAAGAAGTTTTGAGTGATGAGAACACTGTCATGATGTCAGTTACAGCATGACCTTATTTCTGATCTGTTTTTCACTGCTGTGAGTGAGACTGAACTTTCCTGTGCAAGGGTGACACTCATGTAAAACAAGTGGAGGCAAGATCAGAATGAGGCTTCGTGTTACTAGGGAAAAAAATAAGGATAGCACAAAATAATGATTTAAAATGAAGGCATGGGTGAAATATTGCTTCCACACAGACAGTCCCACTGTTGTCATGGAGACTGAAAAAAAATTTGTTAACAACTTCTAAAAACAAAAATAAAAGTGTTCAGAATCTCTCCCATCATCCTCCTTACAAGCACGAATGCACAAGTCTTTGATGCTAGCTATAGTCTCTGATGAAATAAACAATAATAAATAGCATTTTTTTCTTAAATGTATGCTTTTATTTTACCAGAACCAATTTTAGATATAAATAATATATATATATATAACCCCCCCCATTCTGTATATGTTTTCAAATGCATACACAGCCAGCAGACAGGAAGCTAACATTGCAAAATACTGCAGAAATTACATAGCTCAGCAGCTACCTTACACAGGGGAACTCACAAAAAGAAATCTGTTTCAACGCTGCTTACACAGAGTTTGAGGGGATTTGAAGGACTTGAAAAGAAATTTGCAGCAGACAATTTACTGCATGAGGATGATACCCAAACTACACAGTAGAAAAAGCTAAAGGAAGAGATGCATCTTTTCAATTCTTCCCTCCAATTCATCTTGAAAAGCTTCTGAGCTTCAGCAATTTTGAGTCATGGCATGGAGCTGTCACCTGCCATGCAAGGTCTGTGACATACTTCAACAGAGGTCACTCTTTTTTTTCAAGTCACAGCTAGAGAAGATGGTTTCTATTCCCCTTTCCCTCATATGTAAAGAGATTACTGAGTATTCACCTGGGAATAAGATACTCAGTTTATTTAATAAAATATGTAAATGATATCGACGTCAACTAGAAGAAAACTGTGGGTTTGCAAGTTTAAGATAAACATGTAGTGATGCGGGAGGCTAGGATTTACTCTCTCTACCAGGACATGGAATCTCAGAATCATTTAGTTGGAAAAGACCTTTAAAATCATCAAATCCAACTGCTAACCTAGTGACTGTTGAGTCCAGCACACGTTACCACATAATAGCCAAGAACTCGTCAGTGTAAAATGAATAGTCCTAGGCCCAAACCCAGGCTTTACCCTTTTGTAGAGAAAAATTTAATCTATACAGTGAGTGTTACATGTTGCTATACATTTTTTCCTGATCTTTGCTGTCATTGTGTCACAGAGCTAAAGTGAAATGAATTGTCATAAATCGCCTAAATTATTCTCTCGCCCATCTGATATTTATCCCAAAACAAAGCTGTATTTCTGTACTTCTCCGACAGGATTGCAAACAGATGTTCACAGAACCTGCGTGAACTCAGGAGAAAATTCCCTTCATAAGATATTTAGGGCAAATGCAGGTGTGTTAGTGATTACAGACCATTTTGATGGGCTGATATTCATGCAGAATAAGACTGTAGCTTTGCTACAACAGCTTTTTCTTGTCAGGACTGCAGTTCCTGAAGGGAACTGTATAGCCTTTGGGATTTTTTGCCTTTTATATTGACAATAAACAAAAATACACTATAGACTTCATTTGTACTGTAAAGTGAGTCTTACATGAAAGAAAATGGGAAACTGAACAGTGTAATGATTGTCTGAAACCAAATCAAAGCACAAATTTTGAATGATTGTATTGACTGCATATTATTACTCAAAATTTATCAGAATATCAAAATAATATCAAAATTGCTGATTCAATAGGCCTTTTTGATATATCAACTGATACATTATTACTAGTTACTGTTTTAAACTAAATAATTGCTATTTACCATATTTCATAGCTGAGACTCTTTTCAAGCTTACAGGTCTTGTTATCACAGTGGAAGGTCATTTGAAATCTGTTCTTTGGTCTAAATGATGTTTACAATCAAGAGTAGATCCTTTCCCAGCCTTCTTCGTACTGTAGATAAACAGAGGCCTTGTTCAAACCAACATAGAATTTTCTGGCTCAAAGTCACCCTTCATAAAGATGGAGACATAAGAATTTGTTTCTGTTGATTTCATTTTGGAATAGTGTTGTGATTTATTTATATCACCTCAACAACTGCTGCCAGAAGGATGCCCCAGGACAAGAGAATATACTCTTAGTGTTCAAAACTGCTCTCTTTAGAAAGAAGACTAACATTTAGTTCCACATAGATATATCCTGTTATGCAAATATCTGGGTGCAGTGAATCATTAAATAGTCACAGCTAGTGTAAGAGGGCAGTACTTGTGAAATGAATGGAACCAGGCTTGCCTTTTTCAGCAAAATATTTTTCCTGAGGCTTTTTAACATCCAAAGTGTAAAGAGCCAGCATGGTACCATTCTGCCTGAGCTGTACAGTTTTGCTATGGAACAAAAGATCTTTTTCATTAGAAACAAGAGAAGCAATGGATCTTTTTCGCTATTAATGGAAAAAAACATTAGCATAACATTAAGTACACAACTGGGGAAATCCCCAAATTAAAATTCCTCAGTTGGTGTGGGTTCAGCTGCAGTTTGTCTGATTTTCCCAGATTCATATGTATACAAATTTACAAAACTATTTTAAACCCAATGTGTATGTATAATTTCAGTAATTGTACACACAAACCACACATTTATCTGTAAATGGCCAGCTTTTCTTTTACATGTGGTGAAAAATTGGCTTAATTAGAACAGAAATATTTCCTTTAGGTATCATTTAACCTGTAGGTAGACCAAGATACAGCAGCTTCATAATGATGCAGGAAAACTCCTGAGTCCAGTCTCATAAGAAGATGTTTAAATATGTTATTGAATTCTATTGGGTCAAATACATGCTTAAACTTTATTTCTAGAAGGACTATTTATCTGAATTTCAAGTTATACACCTAACTTCAGACTTACTTCATGTGCCAATTATTTTGTTATTTAGAATCTATAGTGCAGTAGCAGGGAACTTACAATTAGAGAAAATAGATTGCTGAAAATGAATCATTCTGTGTCTGTAAGTGTAGTCCTGTTGATCCAATTGAAATGGATAAGATTTACAAGACTTTCACTCTAAAGCATAA
>JANIJG010007964.1:0-22443 GCA_024611175.1 Megaceryle torquata | reverse complement strand
AAGAAAAGAAAAGAAAAGAAAAGAAAAGAAAAGAAAAGAAAAGAAAAGAAAGGAAAAGAAAAGAAAAGAAAAGAAAAAGAAAAATAATTTCACTCTAACAAACACTGAAGGACAAATGTGTGTAGGGTGGAGGGTAATTACCTGAGATGGGATTTGGAGCTGTATGTGCTCTCACTGTAAAAAGTGATACAAGTTTTAAAATGCCAACAAATAAATGATTGATAAATAAATGTATAAATTACATTGCTATGGTTACCTTTCACTGAGATATTGTCTGAATTGTCACATACATGCTTAGTCTTGCCCCAGCCTCCACCATTGCTCCAGCAAAACACTATTAACTCCAAGAGACTTTTTCAGCTGTGATATTTATAAGGTGATCTGAAGGGCACAAGAAGTTGTATAGATTAATAGTTTTTCTTTACTGAGAAAGTGCTTCTTTCTGTGATTAGTTTAATTCATATTTTGTTTTAAAGTAACAGATATTTATTGAGTCTTCTTTGCTGATGAAACAAGAGTAACTTCCAAGAAAATCTTAATAATCAATCTAACAGTGCAAAGAGTGAAAAGTATGTGAATTTTTTGTCTGATAAAATAGTAGGTCTAGACTCTTAGATTGCTTTGTGAGCACTTAATAAAAGAGGTAATTCCTAATCCAGTGATTACTTTTCTATGTACTATTGACCAGTTCATTATTTTATTGAAGATTGAAGTCAGCATTCTATGTACCCTGTTTTAAGTGTTAAGCATTATAGTTGCAGTTAGTCTTGGGAAAGGATACCCCATGGAAGTCTGGAGTGCCCTAACTGCATGCCTGAGGAGGTACATCAAAGCATTTTACAACCAAGCAAACAAAACCCATGGGAATGAGTAAGTGCAAATGTTTATATTTCCACATGGAAGCTACTGCATGGATTTGAGTTTAAACAATATTTGAAAATACTAACCACATTCATGTCTAAACCTCCACAGACTTAGGGACAACTTCAGTCTAGATAAAACTCAGATCAACTTTTGCTTTCTTTCCTCACCCAAAACTACAAGTATCTTTGCAGTAATCAGCATGGGGCCTCATGCCACTTCCAGTGAAACTGAAGGGAAGTCTCCCATTAACAGGAATGGTATTAAGGTCATACACACAGAGACTTAAGAAATGTTCGTCTCCTTCTGTGGGACTCAACAATCTATTAAAGCACATTCTATACATCAGGTTTCAGATAATATCGCCTCTCCTTTAGGTGAGGGTCTTTAGATACATATTTCCTCAGTTCACTCATAATGGTACAAATTTATTCAGAAGTAGAAAGCCATCACTTTCCCCTCTGAGCTTTTGAAATGTGATAGCAATATCAGAGGTCTACTTGAACAACCATGCATGCACTGTAGAATCAATATAAAGTGGTAGTTAACTGAAATAGGACTGTGCAAGATAGAGTATATATATAAAGAAAATACCAGTAGCTTGAGCTCAAAACATATTCTGAAGGGCATACGGAAATAAGCCAAGCTTTATTCACTTCCTAACACATTCATCACCACAGTCACCTTAGAACTATTGATATATCTCTCTAAAAGCCCTTCAAATTAGAATATATAACCCATGTGCAGACACTATGATCCAGATTAATCTAGGCAAATTTTCATAAAGTCATAGAATAATCTGGTTTAGCGGAGATCCAAAAAGGTCATCTAGTCCAAAGCCCCTGCACTAAGAAGAGACATCTTTAACTAGATCAGATTGCTCAGAGCTCCTGTCCAACCTCACCTTCAATATTTCTAGGCATGGGGCATCTACTACCTCTCTGGACATCATATTGTTCCAGTGTTTTACCACCCTCATTGTAAAAAAAAAATCTTCCTTCTATCTAGTCTACATCTCCCCTTTTAGTTTAAAATCATTACCTCTTGTCCTCTTGCAACAAGCTTTGATGAAAAGATTGCCCTGATATTTATTATAGGTCCCCTTAACTGAAAGGCTGCAATAAGGTGTCTGCGGAGCCTTCTGTCCTGCAGGGTGAACAGCCTCAACTCTCTCACCCTTTCCTCATAAGAGAGGTGTTCCAGACCTCTGGTCATTTTTGTGGCCTCCCTCTGGAACTTGTCCAACAAGTTCATATTTTTCTTGTGCTGAGGGCTCCAGACATGGACACAGTATTCCAGGTGGGGTCTCACCAGAGCAGCGTCTGAGAACCACCACCCTCAAACAGCTGCCCATGCTTTTTTTTTTTTGATGCAGCCCAGCTGCATTTGGCCTCCTGGGCTGGGAGAGCACATGGTCAACTCATGTACAGTTTTTCATTCACAGGTACCCCCAAGTCCTTCTCTACAGGGCTGCTTTCAATCCCTTCATCCCCCAGCCTGCATTGACACCAAGGATTTCCTGACTTATGTGCAGGACCTTGCATTTGGTCTTGTTGAACCTCATGAGGTTCACATGAGCCCACTTCTCCAGCTTTTCCAGGTCTCTCTGGATGGCATCCCATCCCTCTGGTGTGTCAGCTGCATCACTCAGCTTAGTGTCATTTACAAACTTGCTGAGAGTGCACCCAATGCCCCTGTCTATGTCATTGATGAAGATGTTAAAGAGCACTGGTCCCAGTAGCATATCTTCTAGGACGATCTGTTCCTTGAACTTCCCAGAGACAAAGATAAGGACGACAGGTCAGTGGTTCCCAGAGCCCTCCAGGATGTCAAAAGAGTATCACCTAGAGGAGGCCACACAGGAACATGTCCAGGCAGGTTTTCAAAATCTCTAGAGAAAAAGACTCTATAACCTCTCTGGGTAGCCTGTTCCTTCACAGTAAAGAAGGTTTTCCTGATGTTGCGGTGGAACTTCCTGTGTTCCAGTTTGTGCCTGTTGCTTCTTTTCTTATCACTGGGCACCACTGAAAAGAAACTGACCCTATCTTCTTGACACCTGCCATTCAGATATTTATTAACATTAATAAGATCCCCTCTCAGTCTTCTCTTCTTCAGGCTAAACAGCCCCAGGTGTCTCAGCCTTTCATAATAAGAGAGATGTTCCAGTCCCTTACCATCCTTTCAGCCCTCCAGTGAACTCTGGGGTATTTTCCTGTCTCTCTTGAGCTGGCTGACATACTTGTAGAAGCCCTTCTTATTATACTTTAAATCCCCTGCCAAGTTCAGCTCCAGCTGCACCTTGGTCTTCCTGATCCCACCCCTACAAAACCAGGCAGTGTGCCTATACTCTTCCCAGGATAGCTGTCCCTGCTTCCACTGCCTGTGCATTTCCTTCTTGCACTTTATTTTAACCAGCAGGTCTCAGTTCATCCTTGCCAGTTTCTTGCCTTCATTGCCTGATTTCTTATAGGTAGGGCTGTCTATTACCTGGCTTAAGAAGTTATCCTCCATGTTTTCCAGGAATCTCCTGGATTGCCTACAGCTTGCCACAGTACTTTTCCAGCTGATGTTGGGGTGGTTGAAATTCTCCAGCAGGATGAAAGCCTGCAAGTGCAAAGCCTCCTGTAGCTGGAGTAAGAATACTTCATCAATAGGCTCCCCTTGATCAGGGATCCTGAAGTAAACACCAGTCACAAGTTTTCCTTTGTTGCTTTTTTCTCTAATTCTTACCTATAAGCTTTCAACCTGCTCATGGCTATTCTTCAGGGACAGATCTTCACACGCTATCCATTTCTTGATGCAGAAGGTATCATCTCCCCCACCTCTTTCCTCTCTCGTCCTTTCTGAACAGCCTGTAGCCATCCAAAGCCACAATCTCATTACGGGTTTCATCCCAAGTTTCAGTATTAACAACTAGGTTGTAGATTTCTAGCAGCATGGTGGCTTCCAGCTCCTCCTGTTCATTATCCATGTTGCATGCATTAGTGAAGAGGAACTTCAGCTGGGTTGTTGGCTGTGTCACCTTTTTAGAGGGACTCCCTTTAATACCTTTGAGGTATTTCACCAATGTTTCCCCATTGGTGTCTATTACCTCAGGAACCTCTGGCTCATTGTAAGACTTGAAGTGTGCTGCAGTGTCCCCAGCATGCCTCAGGGGCTGAGGGTCATCAGTAGCACCTTCTCCCTTGACCATGGCATGGCATCCTACACCTTGTCACAGGCAAGCTTGATATTATCCCCCTCCCTAGTCTAGTTTAAAGCACTGTCAATGAGCCCTGCAAGATCCTGAGCAAAGACCCTCTTCCCCCTTTGTGAAAGGTGAATCTTGTCTGAATCCAGCAAGACCGGTGCTGTGTAGGCCATCCCATTATCAAAAAAGTCCAAAACTGTGGTGGTAACACCAGCCTTGGAGCCATGTATTAATAGGCTGGGTCCATCTGTTTCTTCCAATGTCACTGCCTGCAACTAGAATGAGAGAGGAAAAACTAACCCATGCCCCAGATTCCCTCATCAACCATCCCAAGTCCATGAAGTCTTCTCTGATAGCTCTTGGACTATGGTCTGCAGCTTCATCTCCACTCACATGGAAGATTAATAACAGGTATAATAACATAGTCTGAGGGCCATGCCAAGCTAGGAAGTTACCTAGTGATGTCCTTAACTGGCGTCCCAGAGAGGCAGCACACTTTCCTGTGAGGAGGGTGTATCTGGTTTAGAGGACACCCTGTTCACCTCAGAAAAGAGTCGCCTACAACCATTCTTTTCTTCCTTGATGAGTTGGTTGTGATGTGGGGGGTAGGTCTTTCTGACCTTGGAGATACCTCTGGTGTAGATGGACCATCATCTACATCCTCCATTGACTGGCCTTACACACCTGTTGTACAGAGAACCTGAAGGGGTGAGATGGGCAAAGAGGGAGTTCGCTTGATTCTTGGAACGGGTACTTGCCTCCATTCAGACCTTTCATTTAGCCGCTGTCTTCAGCCTGGCAGTGTCCAAGTACAGGGTCCCCTTGATATTGGGTATTTTCTGGTAGGTGCTCGTGTTTCTGTCTCAGCGTGGGTAGACACTGGCTACACCAGTCTATCTCTTGCTCAGCCTCCCTGATGTTCCTTAATATACTTCCTCTCACAACTCTGCCACGAGGCTGAGCAAATTGTCCACCCAGTCACACAATGTACACAGCAGTTCCCACTGCTGCCACCCATTACCATTGAAAGTTTCTGTTTCTCCCTGCAGCCTGAGACCTAGACAGATGCATGTTTTCCTGGGAGCTCTGGACTGCTACCTCCATTCTAGTGAGCACAGAGCACAGAGCTTTCTGTCTGGTAGCTACCATTACTAAGCTCCTTCTGAGAGGGTGATGACAACTAACTGAATTAATCTCTTGAGCTGACAGAGCGTCAGCACCCTTCCTGCACAAAATGCCATGTCATGCTCTAGATTCTGCATCATGCACTGTTGACTCACTCTGAAGTGCTCCTGGTCACTAGTGTTCCTTAGGTCACTTTCTATAAGCATGAGGGTAGCCATGGTTGCTCTGGTGATACCCAGGCCCCTTCAGGAGCTCCCATGAGAGCTGCTGTCTCTTGACAGGACTCTCCACTGCCATGATGCTTCCCTACCTCAAGAAAAAGCTGTTGTGTACTGAGATCTGCCACTCCACTGTGGGTGTGGATGGGTCTGGAGCAGCTGCCCTCGGAACCTCAAATTTAGATGTCTAGATCTGTTGCTATAGTTGGATGACTAACTTCAAGGTTTTTTCTGTAGTTAATAGGGAGTGAGAGAAAGAGTGTCTTCCAAAATGCTGTTCAGTCAACATGAAGTTTGAATTAGAGAATGAAATGCCCGTTTCTCTTTGTCAACTCTATAGGGTTATCTCCATCAGCTATCAATGGAAGCTACAGTATCTGACATAGATACACTGAATGCCTCAAGTGAAGTGAAGGTGAATGCAGTCCCAAAACAATTGATTGTGTTGAATAATTCTAATAGATAGAAATGAGACACTAGATGACTTACTCAAGCTCACAGGCAGAATATGTGTGTGACAGAAAACTGAAAATAAAATGCAGTTGACTACTTTGCCTAGTATTTAATTTATATTTCTATATATTCTCCCTGGTGTGACATCCATAGCTGATGAGCTGTCATCTTTTGTTTCAGAGGGTACATAGAGAGCATGTACCATGCTTAAAAATATAAAAAAATGTTTATTTACAATTCAAGTGATGAATCTGTTCAGATGTTGGTGAGAACAGCAGAAGCAGTTTGAGATGTTCTGGAGCTGCTTTGTTTCTAGCACCCTGTGGCCAGGCTCCCTTCCTTGCTCTGCTCCAATGATAAAAGCTGAGACAGAGGTTAGCAATGGGCTGCCCATGGTCACATACAACAGTCTCTCTCTCTCTCTGGCTGCCCAACAGTCTCATAGCTGTTCTTTTGTGTGTCTCTGACAGTGTAAGAAAGACTGCAGAAACAGCCAGACTCTGTCCTAGCTTTGCCTGCTCATCTTGGACCTTAGAATAAAATCTGTTTGACTTGGTTAATTTCTGGAAATGGTTAGTTGTGAGTATTTAAATGCCTTGTCAAAACTTGTATTGCTTGCTTTAAGCTATCCTTACATGTGGTAGAGTGTAAGTGACTTTTACAGTGTCCTGGCTTGTCTCATACTTGATTTTGTCATGTTGACAGCATGGCACTCTTCCTGAAGCAAACACACAATGAGCTGTGTCTTTTTGTATATGTCTAATGTTAAAAAGCAAAGTCAGACAGAATATACCCCTTTGAATGGGCATTGATTGCTGAGCTAGAGAGCACTAACAAGTCTGCCTTGTCT
This sequence comes from Megaceryle torquata, assembly GCA_024611175.1. Lineage (NCBI taxonomy): Eukaryota > Metazoa > Chordata > Aves > Coraciiformes > Cerylidae > Megaceryle > Megaceryle torquata. The sequence goes on along the minus strand of JANIJG010007964.1, from coordinate 15,746 downwards.
GAAAGTTTTTCAGGACAGTATTTATCAATGAAGGAGGAAAATAGAAACACCTACAACTTTGCTACCGACAGAGACTGGGAAAAAACAATTCATAGCATAAGGAAGTGCAATCTTGACTTCTGTATTTTTGTCCTATATTTTCTAAGAGCATGGAAAATGATAATCAAACATCCTATATGAAATGTCATTCCTGTACAATGGTTCAATTGTTATTTAAAAATATCTTTTGAGAGTTACTACCATGCTACTGCCTATCAAGGGAACTGTGGGGAATAAAGCTTTCTACTGTAAGTATTAATTTTGCCCACATATAGGAGTTTGATAGCAAAAGCTAAATCTGGATAGGTTATTGTGCAAGAAGAATGCTTTTAATTTAGGAGTGGAATAAAAATCAATTAAAAAAAAAAAAAAAAAAAAAGAAAGAAATAAATCAACCAATCAATCAAAGATAACAAGCCTTGTAAATTCCAAACTGATAATGTTATGTTCCACAACCCTCCTTGGCTCACCTTTTAGACAGACATTTGAAAAACTGTTTATTAGCCTTAATTTTTATTATGTTTGATCACAAGTGTGTTAATTCCTGAATGTTCTCCTTTCTGAAGCATTACCAGAGCCTTTGGGAGTTCAAAACTTTTTGCTTATCTCTGACAGCAATTCATCTACCAGATAAACTTCAAAACAAATCTACTCCTCTTTGAAGTACAAAACTGTAATGTTAAGGTCATTTACATTTACCCATTAAACAATAGTGTTTCTTCTTTTTTTTTTTTTTTGTTTTTTTTTTAATCAAAATGACAACCATTAATTATGAAAAAACTATTGAGTCTTTCTTTCTATTTCTGTCTAGCAACAAATTTATAGAATGATAATAAGGAATCACCTCAGACAAGCACAGATGAAAATGAGTTCTGACCACTACTGTATCTGAGCAGCTAAACATTTCCAAACTGCTTTGGTGACTTACTTTTAAAAAGGCTTTATCTGAGCTTCCATATTCTCAACCACATTGAACTGTGTGTTATTAAAAAGTAGTTAAAGTTCTTTTTTCTAAAGTGATTAATCTCGCCCCAGCTAATCTCCTCATCCACACTCTGCTTCTAAGGCATAACAGAAGCTATTTTTCATTGGATTTCAGTTGATTAGATAGTCTGATTTAAGGCTAGTTAAGCTGTGTTTCAATTGTGGTGGGAAGAGATTCCCCCTGAGTGCTAAAATCCCATTGTATCTTCTGGGGGTGTGGGGCTGTGGGGATATTTTATTTTATTTTTAAAATTTTTTTATTTTTTTAGCCATTGAGCTTAAAAAGAGACCAGTCCCAGCTGGATGTAAGAGCATATCCTTAGAAATCTTTTCCCTTGGGCTAATGCATTTCCTTACTTGTTTTCTTTTCTCCTTCTAGCTTCCCATGACATTCACAAATAAAGCTGTTCCACTATTTGGGGAAAAGTTCCCTCCACTCTTCTCCCCCCTACATTTTGCTTTGATTATAAGTCCAGAGCCAAAAATGTTGGTAACAGAAAACCCACACAAATAATTAACATTTGTCAACAAGAACCATTATGCTACTGGGTGTAAAGCAAAATTGCATTTTTGCTACTGAAGAAATTAAATGTGTCCCGAGAAGGGATGAAATTAATGGTGTTTCTAAAGTCACTCAGATACCAAATTATTTTTTAGTGAATAAATAAATAATACCTATAAGCTAACTTTATAAATATGACTGTCATATTGAAGTATTTCATGTTCTGGTGAGGAGGAAGTTAGGGAATAATGGGGGAAATATGAAAGTATATAGCTTAGAAAATCTGAATATTTTGCATCCTACTGTGTTGATGCGCATTACCTCAAAAATTTATTGTAACACTGCTTCAGATATCAGAAAGAATGAAGGGGGCTTTGAAAGGTTAGTGTGAAACTGTTTTTAAATACAAAAGGAAATAGGAGACGATTAGCGTATGATCCTTTTACATATTCAGCACAGCAGCCTTGAGCTGGTAGATACTACTTTCAAACATGCAAGTATTTCTATTGACTCCAGTGACATTATGTCTGTGTTTAAAGATGGCCATGTGTTTCACTGCTTTGCTGGACTGGAGCCATCCTTCTCACTGTATTGCTCTGCTTTGTCCTTGTTCTCCCTCAAATAGTAAAGATCATAGCAAGAGAAAAGACAATGAATATCTATAGGCTAATGCACCTAGCAGCAAGAAGCAGAATAGATGCAGAAAGAACAAAGGGTTAGAAGATAAATCTGATTTATTTTTAAACAAGAACTACAAAGAAAAATGGGGGACATGAAAAACAATAGCTGCAATATATTTGGTTTGCATTACATGTTAAAATCTTTGTCAACATTAATTAAAATTGGCTTGGATAGAAACACTGTCTCATTGAAAGATTGAAAGAGGATGAAAGAGCATAAACAAAGGATAATGTCAGCAATATATCCAGATGGGAAGAGGTGTGTAGCATGGTGCTGCAGGGAGCTGTATTAAGTCAGGGATTAATATCTTCACTAACCCAGGAGAGAAGTAAATAGCATTAATTACATTCACAGATAATACTAAAGAGATGCTTGGAGGACAGGGAAGTAATACAAGGAGACTTAATTATCTTAGAACCAGCATCAGAAAATACCTGTATGCTCACACGATGCCTGACACAGCAGGTCACTGATGTTGACTGAAGCTTCTAAGAAGCAATATAGTTAAAAAAAAAAAAGAATTGTTATAAAACTGAACAGAAGTAAAAAATAGCTTTTATAAAAAAAAGAAAAAAAGTGAAAATACAGAAAACTGCATCACAGGCATTCAACAGAAACAGCAAATTGGACATCAGTAATTCTGAAAATGACTGTAAGAGTAATTTTCACATTTTCCATACTCATGTGGTAGGAAGAAATCAAGTAATTTTTGAGCCATGCATGTAAAAATGCATCAGGTCTTTTGTCAGGAACAGTAAAACACTTCGGTGCATGATCGCAGTGCTACTGTCTTAATAAAATTACATATGATTCTGAGCAAAACATTATGAAGAAGATATTAACAAAGAGACAGGCAAGTGCTCAAAGAAAAGATACAAATATTTTAAAGTGATTGAAGTTGTAATCATGACTGTATGCCAATTTTTCTTAAATTATAAAATTTATTCTTACTGGCTTTACACATTTATATAATCACTTGCAGTAGAGATGTTATAAATACATGGAAAACATACATATATAAAATTCTAGATTATTTAAGATAAAGTATAATTAGGTATAAATAAAACATAGTACATTGTAGATAACTTTTTTTTTTTTTTTTTTTAATATCCAGACAGGAAACATAGAAAAATATTGTTAAAAAAACCTCTTGCTTTCCTACAATTTTATTTGGATATATGCAGAAAGTATTAACAAATTTTACTAAGTTGATTTATATTACACTTGCAATTTTATTTTTATATACAGTTTATATTTTGCATGTTATATGTTGCCGGGGGGCATGTTATACTTTATGTAAGATTCATTATCTATTTCTTGTGATGTTTGAAATAATAGTTGTATTCATTATGGCTACCTTCTAAGTATTTAAAATATTTAGAAAGATCAATTTGGATTGCTTCATTTTGTAGATTTATAGGGGCAGTATAAAAAAATTTATAAAAGCAAAGAGGTTAAACATCTGAAGAAGAAATTCCTATTCTTTTAAGAAGTGAATGTGTTCAATGGGATTCAGTTGAACATTTCCATCTCCTGAAACATGCAACCCAAACATTAATAGCACACTATGAATATCCCAATATGATAAGTCAAAAATTGCCAGGGAGATAGGCAGCATGATTCAATAATTTTTTTCTATGTCTAATTTGTAAGACTGATGTTATCATCAATATGCTCTGAGCAAGTGGGGTTAGGGGATGTTTGAACCATATAAGATCTATCACCTTCACTCCCCTGCAGACTGGCGAAGTGCTTTGCTGAACCAGGTCTTAATGCTTGCAGCCTTGTTAACCTGCAGGGTAAGAGCCCTGGGAGGATCAAGATCACTTCAGCCAACAGCTGAATTTTTAATAAAGTGACTGACAGAGAGAGGGTTTTGAAATTCTGGATTTGTTTCATTTAACATCTCCGTCAATATGAAACCTTTGTTCCTTTTTTTTTTTAAATATAGAAAAGGGAAACATAGTGAAGACTAAGTGCTGTCTGAAGTTCAGCTTTATCTTAGCCATGTGAAAATGTAGATTTATCTTATTAAATATTATAATTCAGAGTCTCTTTATTATGATGATTGATAAACATATATTTTCATTATTTTACTTTTTCTTAGAATAAATCCTTAAATAAAAGTGTTGTTTTTGATGGGCAGATTGAGCCTTGCTATTTTAAATCTACAGCCAAGAAACAAGTCAAAATAAAACTACAACTAAACTGGCAACCTGGATTAATAAGAGATGAAACTGATGGCACCTCTCTGACTCATATAACATCTATGATCATTGTTTATGGGAGCTTAGCCACTTGTGAGAACACAATGATAATAAAACCATTTAGCAGTTTTATGTCTCACTGTGTTTTCAGAGCTGTGGTGATGTTAAATAAAGATGCCCAGTAGGTCATTACACTGTATTATTTCCATTGTATAGATACAAAGATCAGATGAGTTGCTCAAGACAGAAATAACAGTAGAAGCAAAGGCAGGATTAGGTAACAAGACTGAAACCTAATATGTGAGGATTTACTTAGCCAAATAAGAATTTTCTCCTTTCATAATATTTGCTTACAATACCTATACCATTGTTCCTAAAAACAGATGAGTATTTTAAGAACAAAACTGAAGTCAAAGTTATCCTTATGTGTTCTTCTTAATATAGGGAAAGACTTCCAAGTCCCAATAATCATATCTTTCTACATCTAATTTCAGTTAGTGGGGTATAATTCAACAGAATCACTTTAGTTGGTATACAGACTGGTTGGCAGCTTCAGCCTCTATATAGAGTATTTCCAATCAAATCATCAAAATGTGCTGTCATTTATGTTGTGCAAAACACAGAACCACCTTGTCTTTGCAGAAGTGTAATTTCTGATGTGGGTTACAAAGATGATAGTGTATCTATTTCTATTAGATTAAATATCAATGGAAGATCTGGGTCACAGAAGGTAATTTTTTAATGCAAGTCACTAATGTGATGTCATTTATTAAGGAGGAAAGGAGATTTACTGTGTGTTTTAAATCACCTCAAGGTTTGGGGATATGTACTATTCTCACATTTGTTTAAAAACAGTAACTCACTATTTCTTTCCACAGGTCACATGCTCATTTCCAGACACAGAGATAGAAACGCACTGCAGAGTTTGCAGTTGAATTACCTACTCAACACACGAGGTTTGTTTTAACACTAAGGAAACTATTTAGGGAGGGTAGAACAGAGCTTCAAAGAGCTCTTAGAAACCCGAGTAAAGCTATTTGTATTGGGTTCTCTGACAACTGCACTTCACATATTCTTCTGTAGATGGTTGGCCCTTTCCCCATCACTGATAAAGATCAAGCCTTTGCTTGTCTCTGTAGATTGTTTGTTTTCAGATGTCTTCTTTCAATAGAATTGCAAGTATGACATTTATATCTCTCCACTGATTTAATCTCCCTGTTACTCTTTTTGAATAGAACAGGGAAAGCGGAAGGTGTCCTCAAATTAATGTGTTTTTCAAAGCTCCTTTTTATAATGTTTATTTGGCCATACATTTTGTGTTATGAATGATTTTTTTATCCTACTTGATGATGATTACAATGTATTTTTTACCTTTTGGCCTAATTTTTACAGTGAATTTACTGCTCATGAAAATTCCTGACTTAATCACTTAGAGACCAAATTACACTAATTCACTCACAGGCTTCAGCAAGTTGTAGTGTAGAACAAAATATTCAAGTCATTAACTATCCCCTGTCCCCTTTTCCATCCTCTTTAATTAAGCAATTCCTCTCAAAAGATAATACAGATTGAGGTTATCCAGTGGTTTTGCAGCAGTCATGATTGTGGAAACCATACACAGTGGGAGATGTCTGAAAGGGATGAGTCTGGCAGGGAATCAGTGAAGAGGGGGATACACACTACAGTCCTTCCACCAAAAAGTACTTTACACGTGGCCCTGGACTGTTCCATATCTCCTAGTGTCTATTAATTTCTTCCATGGAAATGAGGGGATAAGAGAGAGAAAGAAGGGCAAGAGAAAGGTAAATTAACTGACCGAGTAGTAGATTTCTAGGACACTTAGGAAGGCCTCACATTGATAGCTGACTCAGCATTAAGCTGTATTGATTGCCCACAGGCTTTCCTCTCAGGGATGCTGTAACTGTGCATGGTAGCTAATGTTTTAAAGTAGATGGTCCACTCTGCTTAGGGATATTGTGTTTATGTGGTGCTGCACCAGCTCCTGAAAATGCAGTGAAACTTTTTTAGCAGGAGCAGGGACTGGGAAGGCACATGGATGGGTATGAGCCTTGTCTCAGTACAAAAGCTATTCCCCAGCCATTTTATACTTCTATGGTCCACACCAAAGGCATATCCTTTGAGTTGGCTTTTTGCAGCTATTCAATTTTGTTATCCTTTCCTTTCTATAAGGGAGATGGGAGAATATAGAAGAAACTCATGTACTATTTTGCTTCAGTGTTTGCATGTACTTTAACTGTCCAAAGAAACAAAATGAAAAAAATAATTAGAACATATTCCTTGATAATAGAAAGAGTCTTGTAGTAATCAGTTTATTCACAATAATATACAAAAACTACAGGGTGAATTCTGTATGTCAGATGTAGAAAAACACTAAGGAGTTCCCTCTTGTAACTGCAAAAAATGTTAAGTTTTTAACAGAGAACTGTTAAAGTATAATTAATGTATAGTAACTCATATATCCAAAGTATGTTGGTTTTTTAATGACAATATCTTTCATCAAAACTTTTTTTAATGAGAGAAGTCTTTCAAAGGTTTAATGTAGAATAGCACATTAAAGTACACTTCCATGTAGCAAAATATTAATACTGTATATATTGTATTTTACAGCTTCATGGTATTTATAATAGATTCATATTTTTAACTTAGATTTTATTTTTCCATATACTTAGCCTTATTTTAAATATAGATGTCAAAATATGATTAAGAGAGGCATTTTTTCCCAAAACATTTTCATGCTGAGCACAGCAGTTAAAGTAATTGCTTCTCTCTCCGAGAAGAAACATGTGGGTTCTTAAATTCTGAAGTAATAGACTCCTTCTCTAGACTGAAATAATATGGCTTTCCTCAGGAGGGAAAATTGCTGTGCCATGGAGAAGGTTAATCTCCTCTGAAAGCTGTTCCAGTTTGGAATTCTGACATTTTCATGGATAAAATTCTCCTTGAGAAGTAATATAGTCTGTGGAGGAGACGACAGTGTGAAGAATAATGCCCATCATATTTTAGAAAATGCCCTAGCAGTAATTCTGCTGTGGTTTTCATCTTTTCCAATTAGGTAATATTCAGTTTGAAAACTCATTTATACAGATGTTGATGGTGGATGTTTGGGATGCATGTAAGGGTCTGAGTACACATCCCAGATAAGGTCTTGACTTGCTAAGTTACTTCTGTAACAAGATACCACATGTAGCTCATGAGCTGTGGTTCCAGTGTCATCACTGAAACAACTGTATTATGTTCAAGATGGAGGCAGGTAGTTTGGCATGAATTCAGAGATAACTTCACAGTGTAGGCATGCTGCTAAACATGTGCATGGTTCTTTGGAACTAATAAAAAGAATAATGTAGAGTTAACCTAAAATAGTCCACACCTTGGATGTCTTAAATGAAGCTGTAGGCAAAAACATGATCCCATTTGGAACCTTCAGCTCCAACCCTTCCCCAGGAGATACATGTCTTTGTATTTTTTGTCCAACAAGAGAACAGGGAACAATGTCTTATTTGGAAATGTTGCTGAAAGAAATTAAATTTAGGAACAGACACATTTTATTTGGTGATTATAAAATGTCTCTAGCAAAATACGCAGATGTAACTTGCTCCTTTGCCTGAGACTGTGCTAAATCACATGATCTAATGATCATATCCACAAGGATCTAAGATACCCTGGAAATTCTTAACCTCTTTTTTTCTTAAAGATATGCTGCTGCATAAGATGAAAATCTGCATCTCCTGGGTCAAAACGGGAGTAAGATTAAGACAGGACATAGCTGTTTGACCTAATGGTCATAATACGTACTTTTAAATCCTTTGTGCTGATCTTTTATTCCAGGTTTCCTTCAGTACTTTATTTAAACCACAGGAGGAAATTAATACTATTATTAGTGAATAAGAGAGGGAATCTAGAGTGCCTGGAAGTTGGAGAGTGCCCCACCGCCATGTTTTGAGTAACCAGCTCAGTGTTGGGTAATCCCTTTTAGGAGTTTCAAAAGAGGGTTTACATTGTCTCATACAGAGTGACATTGAGGTGGATCTCTTTTTCTGCACAAACTCTATGGCTTTTGGACTAATACACAGATGTAAAACAACATCAGCCTCTCTTAAATAGGTTGGAGGAATACAGACTTCTCTGAACAAAACCCAGAAGAACTTACAATAGAATTGAACAACTGAAATGAATGACAAAGTAGTATATATTGGAAAATTTAAATGGAAAACAAAATAGATAGCACTTTCAGTAGTAGATATATGACAGTTATACTTAGCTGAAAGCCTTCTTCTGGAGACTCTAACAAAATAAATGAAACTATCTGGGCTTCACCTGCAAAAACAGTACCTCGAGGAAAGAGAGGAATGGGAAAGTAAAAAATTTAATAGCCCAGGATTGTAGTATAATAATGTGTTTATTTCTCATTTGTGAAATCTTATTTATGCTCAATTACCTTTTTGCATAATTATACAGGCACCATTTTGTTGCCTGTTTTGAGACATTTTGGTCCTGTATTGTCTTGAAGAAAAGAGAACATTGTAATGTTTGTAGTTACTTTAGAGAAGTTCAGTTAATTGTCATTTAATATTGGAGAGTAGTTCATACATTTATTATGGTTTAAAAAATGGAAATTAATTTGTGGCATATGTTTGTATCGCTATAAAAGAATTGAGCAAAGCAAGATTAATGTAAATTGGGCATTATAGTGCTCAGAGGCATCTACTACTCACAGTGTTCAGTGTAATGAAGGGTGAATGTTGTGCATGATTAAACTAGTCATATACAAACAGTAGCTCAGAGAAATAAAGCATAATTTTACAATGTGATTTTCATCTCCCACACCCTCCCATTCACCCCAGTAAAGAGAGGAAGAACATGAGGAAAAAAAGAGAAGAGCTGGTAAAAACAGAACCAGGAATATGTACTTCAGTACTGAAAACAGGTGTTCAAGGTGAAAATGGACCCAAAAGCAGTGATCATAACTGAGCTTCTGCGAAGTTTAGGGATGACTAGGAGCTCATGTACCAATCTAGCCTAACAGTCATTAAGAATACAGAGACCTTCATCCAAAAAAAGTATTTTTCTCAGTTTTTATATCTCAGATTTTGTTGTGTAAGCTAAAGCTGGCTTCTGTATGTTTCTTTTACAGCAAATAGAGAATATGGCAGTTCCGGAAGGCAGTTCACCTTCATGATTTTAGACACTCCATGGAAGTGCCTCTTCACCTCTGATGACTATAGGAGCATTTGAGCACTACCTTAGACTGGAATAACTGATTTCTTGATGTTTAAATCAGGTGAGATTAATCCTTTGGGTGCTGATATCAATTGAAATCTGCTATATATATGACTGAACAGATAATATGTAGTCTTGTAAAGACCACAATACACGCTGATTCTTCTATCAATGAGGATTGGGACAGACTGGACATGTAAAGAGTAGGGCCAAGACAGAATCTCAGTATTCTGAATTATTCTGTTTAGGGATTTAAATATCAGTGCTTCCAACTGTTGGTTTAAATACCAGCTAGCGAGTGTTAAAGCAATCTTCCCTGCTCAGAGAACCTTGCAAGATCATATGTAAAAGCTACAAAATTAGGATTTATTTGGATTGGATTGTAAAAATTCTATTTTAATTTTGTGAATAGAAAGGTTAAGGTTTACTTTATTCTTCTTCTAGTTTTTAGCTATTACTAATTTGTTTGTTTGTTTTTGTTGTTTTAAGTTTTTTGGGTTTTTGGGGTTTTTTTTTCACCAGAAGTACAATCAGTTGCTCAATTATATTTAGGAAATTTTATTTATGTTAATGATTTGTTTCTTCTGCACTTACAGAAAAAAAAATTCTGATTTCTTTCAGCAACATGGACTCTGGTTATTTAACAAGGTTTTCCCCTATTAAGTAAATATAAAAAACTAATGTTTTCTTTAGCTCCAAGTCTGGGAGAGGGAATCCTGCCTTAGGTTCCTTGTTTGATTTCACCAAAGAGATTCAAGGCAGTCAAACACTTCTGGACATCTTAAACATAAAATGAACCAAACCTGAGTTCTGACAGTATTCTCTTTATGGAGGAGCTGTCCTCTATTTATCGCATGGGCTATTTACATTAATGCCTTAGTTTGGTTTAGGAGTTCATCTGAGAAACAAATCTCCTAGTCATTCCATTTTTTTTTATACTTTTGCTGTCATTATAGAGAGGTATTGGAGTGTATGAGATGAATGCCTTCCTGATGAATCTAGATCAAGAGCCACATACCAGGAGCAAATGCAGAATCCTAGGACCATTAATGGGCAATCAGACTAGAGCTAGTCCTAAGTACCCTCCTCTCCCCCAAAACCTGAAGCATGTACAGAATGCTCACTGGTTCCTCAGCACTGTTTCTCTTCAGGATTTCACTGCAGGTATTCTCTATGCACTGCACAGCCTGCTTGGCTGGATATAACTTCAATTATTGGATGTTTCCTCCCTTGCTTATCTTTTAATGGTACTAATGAGTTTTGAAAGACTTGTATTTCTTTGACAAAATTATTCAGTTTTGTTTTGCTAATATTACCATTGTTTTTTATGTTCCTTCCTCTCCTACCCTATTTTTTCATTGTCTTATTCACTTAGCCATCACTAAATTCAAAGAACATAATTTACTATGACTATAATACAAACATGCATTGACAATTCTTTCAATAAAAATATATATTCTGTATCTTCTTTTCTATTTAATATGTGCTTGCATTTAACAACATCCATCTTTAGATACACATAAATAAATTATGTTCAAAAAGCACTGATAGAATGTCATGCATTCCTCAAAGCCCAGAGCAGTTCAGAATCTCCATCTGAGTTCTATATTATTTTTACATATGTATTGCAGCATATAAATCATCTTGACCTATATTATTAACATGGTTCTAATTTTGATTTATCACTAAAATCCTATGAGAAACACTGTGATTTTTTTATTTTCTCTTTGACACAAGTAAAAATCTTTCTGCTTCACAGTTACTAATTATTTACCTTTTCATTATTGCACATAACTTCACAAATATTTACTTAAAATTATAATTTTCTTTACCCATACACAAATCTGATATGTGATTTTGATCAGCAATCAAGGATCAGAATGTTTTTTCAGTGACAGAAAAGCTTATTCTAAATTCAGAGAGTAGATACACTGTTCTAAAAAGCTGTTGAAGAAGTTTTTCAAGCACTTGGTAAGAAAAGAAATAATGATTCAATCAATGCATGGAATTTCAAATGTGTGCAGACAGGAGTCTTAATTTTCAGTCAGTAGAACATATAATAGTCTGATGCTGATTCCAGGTCAAAAGGAGTTTTGTTGCTCAAAAAAATGTCCCTATGCAACTAGAATTGATGCTTTTCCCTTAGAAACATAGAGCTCCATTTGTATTTCAAGGACTGCCCATACTTTCACTCGGGTTCATCTCAGAGGGTGTGGAAGAAGACAAAGGGAAAATGTGGGAACAGTTTGAAGATTGGCACTTAAGGGAAAGAAAGCACGTTATGTGGGAAGGCCTGTATTATAAGGCAGTAAATAGAGATAGGATGAATGACATATACACTCAGTTTCAAAGTATGAGGGCTAAGTGTGACAGCAAGGTTGTATTCTTGCATGTCTCTGATGGATATGTGGAGGGAAAGGTTTTGAAGTTCAGCCTTTTCAGAAATCGGGTTGTGTCACCTGTGTATAGGTGAATATATGACACTCTAAAGATAAAGAAAATAAAGTAATAGACCTTTCCAGCACTTAAATCAGGAACAATACATTAAAAAATTACAGCATCAGAATCTGTACACACAATTCCCAAGGCCATTTTCCATGTAATAGTGTACCCATGAGATACAGAGTAAACATGTTGAAATATGAACAGTAATTTCAAACTTACTACTGCAAAAGAAAGGAAAAACTTTAGGCCAAATGCTTCCTTAACAGAGGAAGTTTAAGTTCTCTTTGTTCAGTTTAATTGAGTTCAGTTCTTCTGGTTTCTAACAATCTTAGTCCATAAACATTGGAATTCCAGACTTATGATTTTAAAACCATTAAATGTGATCACGGCCTGTTTTATCACTAACACGTTCTTAAAGCAAGTAGACCAGGAAAATACCTGTCTTCCTTTCAGATAAAGCTAAAGGAATTCCCTATATCATTATTTCTCTTCTAGTAAACCTGTTGTTTGGAGCTAGATGTCCCCCGATTATTATTATTATTTATCTTTATTAATGTTTAGCCAATGTTAGCTAAAGCTCAACCAGGTGATGTTGGAAGAAGACATATTTTGGAAAATTTTCTTCCTTTGTTTACTGTTGATGATTCCCACTTACAAGTTCCTTGATGCTTTGAATTCTATATGAAGACCTTGGCCTTGTTTGCATGCTTAGTCATAGCAGAGAGAAAAACAACAAAAAATATTTTCTTTTTTTTACTAGTCAGAAGTAGTGATAGAGGTCCAAGTATTTATATCATCCATGCTCAATTACACATTTTTTCTCCTAGACTGATCATTCTTCTCTTTTATACAATGTCAGGATTAAAAAGATCACCCAGTTTTACTCTCTTACTGTAACAATGTCTTCTCAAGCCCTACAATGAATTTGCTGCATCAAATTACTTAGTGTAAGAGTAAAATATCAGAATAGATTTGACTTATATGCGAAAGTGTTCAGAGTGAAGGAAATGCTTACTTGCAGGGAAAAACATAATGAGCCAAAAACCACCTTCTGCTCATTTTTTCCTAAGATCAGATAAATCCTAATTTTAGTGCAATTATTGGGCATTGGATAAATATCATTCACTGCCTCCAATGTATGTGGTTTTTTCCTCTTTGTTTCATGTTTTATGTTGTCTTTTTTTCCTTGAAAATAGGAGTAAAGCTGTTTAAAAAATATGGCCTCATTTTGTGTGATACATGATTTTTTAGTATCTTTTTAGAGTGTGTATCTTTGCCTTGTACATTTGAATGCTAGGATTTACCACAGTCCCAGGTTTTTCAAGAAGCCCTAATAGAATCTCACAGACTTTGAGTTGAAGGAAAGGAATGGATTCAGCTGTATCATGAAGTTGTAGTGCTTCAAAGCAACATTAGTGAGAAGAAGGAATTATATGAGCATACATTATCTTAATATAAATAGACCACCTTCTACACTAGAAAATTTATTGCCATGAAGTCTTACTCTAAATGGAATAATTGCAACAATTCTTTCTTTAACTGCAAACTGGACACTCTTCAAAGCCTCCTTCTACAAAAACAATTCTCTTTTAAGAAAATTTAAACACTTGACATGCTTGAAGCACAATTATCTTCCCTGAAGTTATTAAACCTGATAATTGTATTAAACTGCATTATAAAATCTGGAAGTAGATTTCTTTGACACTAGTGATTTCTGGGCCACTGTGGGAGCAGTAAAATGGTACAGCATCCCTTATGTCCCTGAAGATAAACAACAAAGTCTCCAAAATAAAAGCATGACAACCCTACACTGGAAAGAAAGAACCAAATTTTCCTTCTCTAGCTGAAGCCACACTCAAAGGGAAGAGAAAATGATAATAAAAAAATAACAAGTTAGGCTCACTGTTCAGAATTTCTGGTTGATAGAAATAATTCAAAATGTGTAATTGAAATTTTTCATAAACACCTGCTAATAAGCAGATATTAACTAAAACAAAGAAGTAATTTTATTTTTTCATTTGCTTATTCTAAAATTGGTTAGGCTTATATTCCTCCATGGTTTGCATCATTTTCTTAATTCTAATGCTAGAATTAGCCTTTTCAAAGTGAAGTACTGGATTTCTAATGCTAAAATTACTGTATATTAAAATAGCTAGTGTTAGAGTTTTTTAGTCTTTGTATGATCACCTAAAGTCATAGAATCTAATTCCTTACTTTGTTTCCTCTTGTATAAATTAAAATATGTGATATCAATGAAAATATTAATTTATGTTTGCAGCTGGTGCTCTGCTTTTCTACTATGGAAGGAAAAAATTTTACATATGTAGTTCAATAGTTTGTGATGTGATATGTTCATAAGTATGTGCCTGTATGCATACACACAGATAGAGAACTAAAAAAAGTATAGAGTTTGGAAGAGATAAAGGATAAAGAGGCTTATGGATACTCTTCCTTGTGAGAAGGTATTGAAAACACTGGGACTTCCAGCTTTGAAAAGGAGCTACTTAAGGGGTACACAAGAGGGATCTATAAATGAGAGGATTCATTGAAGCTGGCTGTATTGAGTTTGCATGACACGGTTTTAGTAGCAGGAGGGCTACAACAATGGCTTCTTTGAGAACCTGCTATGTCAGACAGAGCCAATACAAAGTCCAAGATGGACACACTGCTCGTCATGGCTGAGCCAATCCGTGATTGTACTAGTGCTACTGTGATAATGTATTTCAGGGAGAAAAAATTCTGCACAACAACAGTTGGAGTGAGGAGTGAGAATATGTGAGAGAAACAACCCTGCAGAAACCAAGGTCAGTGAAAAAGGAGGGGGATGAGGTGCTCCAGGTGCTGGAGTAGATTCCCCTGCAGCATATGGTGAAGACCATGGTGAGGTAAGCTGTCCCCTTCTTGCATCCTCATGGGGGACCCATGTTGGAGTAATCTGTTCCTGAAGGAGTGTGCCTCATAGGAAGGACATGTAGAAAGGACCCACAGTGGAGCAGTTTGTGAAGAAATGCAGTCCATGGGTAGGACTTATGTTGGAGAAGTTCATGAGGGACTGTCTCCCATGAGAAGGATCCCATGCTGGAGCAGAAGAGTATAAAAAGGAAGAGGCAACAGAATCAATGTATGATGAACTGACCACAATGTCCATTCTCTGTCCCTCTGCCCATAACTGTAATTTGTCAGTGATCTCTTCCTGTCCTTATCTTGACCCATTGTATTTTTTCTCCTTCTGTGCAGCTGAGGGGAGGGATAGAGCATCTTGGTAGTACCTGGCATCCAACCAGGGTCAACCCACCACACAAGTGAATAGGGGTGGAACAATCAATGTTTAGCATAAGATACAAATTGTGAAGGAGAGTTCTAGAACAAATTAGACATACAGTTACTGCCACAGGACATTGTAAGATGATTTCAGCAAGGAAGTGCACAGCTTTGTGAAAGGCAAAATGTATGAGTGCATCAGAAGTCAGATTTCAGGTTTCATAAATCTGAGACTATATATCCAGGAAATAATCTCTTGTTCTGTCTCCTTAAGCGTTGATTACTACCGCTGTCAGAAATAAGCTACGGGCACAGGTAGACATTTTTAATAACGGGGGGGGGGGGGGGGGGGGAAAAAAAAAAAAAAAACAAAAATGTTTTACATGAGA
>JANIJG010007963.1:46583-67560 GCA_024611175.1 Megaceryle torquata | reverse complement strand
GATACTGCTGAGAAAATGAAAGGTAAAATAAATGGAGCCAGAAAGCTTTTTTTTTTTTTTTTTTTTTTTTTTCCTAAGAGAAATCATACATGCATTACACTGGAAGCAGTTCTGTAACCTTACTGTCCTACTGAAGGAGAAGCCAGGAGACAATTAGCTTTATATGTGTGTGCTTGGTAAACCTGTATTTTCTGCATTGGTTGGGATACCACACTGCACTTACCAAATGACAAATGGCTAATGACAGAGGCACACAATTGGTAGAACTGACAGTAGATAGTGACTTTTTAGATATTATAGCAGTAGGGACTAATAATTATTACTTTCTTCACTGAACAGTTTAAGTCTCAGCTGTTGAACTCAGTCATTCCCATCTCTAGTGTATCTGAAGTAGCAGCATGGCTGTACAGTGTGAATAAGACAAACTAATGCAACAAAGGTCTGTGATAGGACAAGGAATAAAAACATCAATCATTTAACACCCTAACTATTGTCTCTTTATTTCTCAGAAGATGATATCACATTGAGGGTTACAATGCCTATGCCTTCACTTTCAGTATCAGCCACTTTGTTAGAGCAAAAAAACCTCATGCAGCAGTCTTGAATTAGCTTCTCCGTGACAGTGCACAAAATACATTAGAGCACAACTATTCAAATTTTCCTTCATTATGCTCCCAAGCTTTTCTTCACTAACAGTGGCCTTCCTTCCCTCCTAGAAATAGGGGGCTGAAGTAGATTTGCATAGTTTGCAAAGCTATATATGGTCATATTTTAAGCACACCATTTAGCACAGCTTTCAATGACAGTAAACACAAAAGGCAAGGAACAATAAAATAATACTCTGTACTCTTGAGGCAAGGTGTGAGAGCTCCATGAATTGAACACTAGTTACTCAAGTAATACTCACATGCTTCATTTATTTGTTAAGTACTGGAAGGGATATATAGAAGCTAGGTGGGCAGTCCACTATATATTTATGCTAATTTACACCAATAGACAGCAGGTTCAGGTCAAGTTCATTAGCAAGAGAGATTAAATATCTTTTTTTTTTTTTCAAGGGGGAGAAGTCAGGTATATTCTTACCTCTTCTTCTTGGTGATCACGTCTAAACTCTGTTATCAGCAGGTTACAGCCTCAAAATCAACCTGCTGTGTCCTTTGTTACTTGTAAAATCAGAGTTACAGACCATAGCAATAGGCAGCACACGAACAGCAATCTTGCTCCCAACAAGAGACTATATTTTATTTCTCACATTCCTTTATCTGCATCATCCTCCAATAGTTCCCAGCTATATCCACTGCAGACTATTCAAAGGACAGATCAGGACTTAGGTCTTAGCCATTTGATGGGTTGCTTTAAAGAATGCCCATTTGTCACACACAAAGGACTAAAAAGCTATCTAGAAAACCCAAGCAACAGGTGTCCACTCCCATTGAACCTCGGCAGAATCTCTTGAAAGCTCTACATCTTTTCCATCTGGTTGAACTGCCTACCTGACAAGCGCTGCTGAAGGCATTTCTGGCTGTCCACAAATCTCTGTAGTCCCAAGGGCAACCATGCTGAGCTACAGCTCACTGCTGCCAGAAGAGGGAAGTCTTAACCCTTCTCCCTACAGCCACATTGCTCTTTCCTAGCCTTACATTCCTACACTTCATTGAAAAGGTGAGACCTTTTTATAAGAACAGTTACTCACTGGAATGACAGAAAGTTACCTTGATTTTTTTCCTTCCTGCTATTTTAGTCAGTCAAATCAGGTCACAAAAAGAACACTAAATTAATACCTTGTATTCCCTTTGCAATCAGCAAAAGCCTCTTGTAATTCTCCCTAAAGGTATAGCTTTAATTTTTAATAGCCTTCCCAGCCATAGTGGACTGAGGAGCAAGCAAAAAATGCTAACCACAGTAACATTCAGATTGAAGCTGGGACATAGCATCAAGTACTATGGAGTCCTGGTCAAGACTGCAGCTCTTCAGCACTACAGATATAGCACAAACACGCACAAGCATAGGTCCACTGCAGTGTAACAACTCATGCTAGTGACAGGCCCTCCAGTTACCCATGTCTTTATAATAAAAACTAATGCCTGTGCCATGACAAGCACATGGTCCATATTATTCAGACACTATAGTGTCTGTCAGCATCACTGGTACCTTACATTGATGTTATGAACACTGAAGACATTTGCCCACCACACTTCATGGGATATCACTTCCCATAATTAATCTGGACTGGGGGAAAGAAAAAAAAATAAAAATCAAGAGTACAGAAAACTTTGTCAAGGTGTTTTGCTGGCAGTTGGCTATAAGACTGAAGGACTATCATGGCCCAGTCACTTCCAGCAACAAACTTCCCCAAATCCAGCCATAACTTTATAATTCTCTGTTTCCCTCATCCAAACATCAGAAAGGTATTCATACCTTCCCTACTTCTCAGAGCATAGCATTGCAACAACAGTTCAATGTCCCTGTTTCAACATTTGTTGTACCTCTTTTCAATGTGCAAACAAAGCCTGCTTCCTTCTCTGTACAAGTGGCTAAACTGAAGGCAGAAGAAACTCAGAAATTCTTACCCCTACACAAATTCATACTCTGAACCTAGGTACCCAATTTAGATAATTAGTAATGAGATTATTTGTAACAGGATATCACTGGCTAATAAGGTAAGGGTGGCTCCTCCTAAACTGGAGGACCAGAGAGTAGTATCTACTGCATGTCTAAGTTCTCCCAAAAAGAAGATCAGCCAACCCAATCCTTTCCCTGCAACTGAATCAGTTCTCACCTTAGAACCAACATATAAAGCTTCCTTGTCTTTTAGCATCTTATACCATAGATTTTTTTCTTAAACTTCAATACTAGTTCACAGGATGACTATCTTACTGAAGCATAAAAAAGGAACATGTACATTTAAGAGAAAGAATATTACTGTATCTCTGCTACAGTTGAAAAAAAGTTATTTGTAGCTCCTCTCTTTAGCTCTTCATAAGGATCAATTTACTACCTTTTCGGCACAAGGGACAGAAAAGCTCTGTGGAAGGAAGACATATTAGAAGGACTGTCAGCAGCAGCTTCCCTCCCCCATGTTAGTTTTAAATACCTTATACATGTCCAGGCTTGGGCAGAGTCTAGGAATAGATCCTTCCCTCTTCCAGCTCATCAGATAGCTCATACTGCAGCCTTATCAAGGGGTTTCTCTCCCCACCACAGTGTGCAAGTACTTTTATCAGTGCCTCAAACTACCTCTGCCCATAATGCAGGAAGATGGAGAAAAAATAATCTGTTTATACTGCTGTGCTTCCATACCAGCTATCATGAACGTAAAGGGAAGGCCAGCAAGGGAAAAAAAACCCAAACATTCTGGTAGTAACCTTGCAATGAAGAGGAATACATTTATATAGGCAATAAAAGTGTCAGGTGATTGTCCTCTCAGAAGAGAGGTGCTAAGATTTGCAGTGCTTCCGCTGTGCTCTTCACAACCCTGCCAGTTTCACCCTATACTCACTCAGTGGGTGTTTTACAAGTAATTAGAGAACCTATGGCTTTTTTATTTTTTAATATTTAATTCCCTTCCTACGTTCTCTCCCCAGAAGTCCAGCTACCCTCTGAGCTGAGTTCTTTCTGTTCTTTCTCAAGGCACCTTCCTAGGAGGTGAGGCCATCCCTGGCTCATTATTTCAAGTTCAATTGCCGCTGATTAATAAACTAATTCCTGCCTGCAAACTTTGCAGGGCTTTTGCTAAGGAGAGTGATTTCCTGCCTAAGCCTTCAGGCAGGGACAAAAAGCTGCTGTTACCAAAAGCAGCACATACTTCAGCATACAACATGAATCCTATGTGGAAAGAAAAGGGCCTCTCTACAGTGATGAGAGGATTAGACCTTTAGACAGCCTGGGTCCTCTTCATGGACACACCACGGAGCAAGAATGGGAATCTGAATCTGTCTTTGGAGGAATCCCACAAATATCAGTCTCTTGATCCCTTTCAGTTCCCTTCCTTGTTTATTTCTCCCCCACACTTTACCCTCTAGTCTGGATCTATTTCTTCCTGCTGCCTTCAAGGCAGTTTATTCAGCAGTGCTCCAGCCTCAATACCTCCCTCCACAGATCCTGTACCACTGCCTTAGGATTTTAAGATCATCTCAGCAGTTTTATCTCATGTTTCTCCAAAAGAAAAAGATGAAATCCAGATCCACACCACAGGTGGAGCAGCTGCTGCTACCATCTCCTCCTCTCCAGCACTGCACAGACACCTTCCTCCACCAGCTCACAAACTGTGAGCCAGAAACCAGGCGTAAACTCTAGAAGGGTATGTAAGTAAAAGGCTAGGATGAAGTGCTGGTAAATATGATTTGATTTCACAGAATCATAATTTCATACTCAGAATCTATGATTTCATAGAAGCATAGAATCACATGATCCTATGAAACCAAGTCATATTTACCAGCCTAATCATATTTATTTACCAACCAAATCATGTTTATCATCCTAGCCTTTTGCCCACATACCTTTCTAGAGCACGGTTCCTGAAATTGCCTCTCCTGCATTAAAGAATCACTCATATAAGAGAGCGGGGTTGTGAACCTCCTCCTCATAGCTGGGCTCTGTTAATGGTGGCTCTGCCATGCCAGCTCTAGCTTGTCACACCAATTGTTCCCTGCCGCAGGGGCTGGTATGCTCCCAGCAGTGTTGGTGGGCTCTCAGGGACTGAAGGAAGTGTTTGGAGGAGCTCACAGCTCCAGGGCTGTTTACTTTGGTTCCAGAAGTAAGAAGCTAGGTGTTACTATTTTCCTGGTAAGCTGGAGGTGCCAAGATGCTGGCCTCCCACGTGCTCTGTGATAGCTGTGTGCATCATCAGCACCTCAAACCATAGCTGCGGTATGGGGCTGTGGAGACATTAGTATTACTCTTTGCAGAGCTAAGAGGCTGCAGATACTAAGCGTTGTTTTTTTGAGGGGAACTAGATAGATAAAAGATTTTCCGTTTTCTGCTTTTCCCTAGACAGTGAAAGGAGGGATCTTTACACAGCATGATTTTGAAGGGAATACAGTCAAAGGAGCTGCCTGCACTGAGAAGTCTGAAGTCCAGGTCTTGCTCCAGCAGCATGGTGCTGGCCTCTGCAGGAGTTGAGGGGGAAGTACCACTAGTACTCCCTCAATGCCAGAGGAAAATAGAAACACGACAGTGAACTCCTGTTGTGCATGGAGCATCAGGATTGCCTCTGCTCTGTGGAGGACTTGGAGAATAGCCAGAAGCTGGAAGGTTGATGCCTTGGTAAAAAGCAAACTCCCAGTGCACTTAGGACTGTTTGGCTGCCTCTGGGTTCCTATAAAATGTATTTTTCAGTCTTCCTATTTTTTTTTCTCTCACCATGTCCTCTTTCACAGAGTTGCGTGCTGTTTCTTTTTCTCCTTTTGGTTGCATTTTCCTTTAGCCACTGGGTTTTATTCCTTTGCTGGGCCTCATTTCAGCTTTGTCCCTTGTACAGATTGTCCTGCTACCTGTGCCTGCTACTGGGGTTGTGGAGTTGTCTTAGATGAGATACAACTCCTTGAACCTGAAGTGCTTTGATGGCATTGAATAATTATTAACTGGACAGGCAAAATATGACTCCGAATAAGCAGCATCTTCTAACAGAGTCAGAGGTCACCTTCACTGGTCTAAAAATGCCTAGTTTGTGTTCCCTTAAATGTCATTCATCATCATCAAAGCTTACTCCTGAGCCTGGCAAACTCAGGTTAGATGAGAACTCCTGAAAGCCATGACTGGTTGCTAGCCTTCTGCTATGATTAAGACTGTCTTGCAGAAATGATTAATAATGTCATTTCTTCTAAACAAGATATCTCTAGAGAGATGACCCAAATCACCCTATGTTATGGGTACAGAAAAAAAAAAAAAAGTTGCTGGAAGCATCCCCCACAATTTCATACCAGCATTTTTATCCTATTACGCTGATGTCCTTCATTTACTCAAGAAAGTTGCAGGGTTGCATTTAAATGTCTAAGCTGTTCTTAACTGGCAAGTTCTTATGGAGTCAGATGCATTCTGATGACAGAAAGTGGCCAGTGAGAAGCTGTTGAATAAGAGGGGAGGATAATCTAGTATTTTTTCCATGTATAATAAACTTTGGGAAATTAATTTCAAGTCCTCGTTCTGCCTTGGACTTTGTATGTGGCCTAGGGTTCCTCCATAATCCACAGAATGTGTTACCTGTGAAACGTGACATGTGCAAAGGTGAATATATCTTTTGGACTAGTTCTATTCTGATCCTATGGACTCCATGACATCAGTGGCTGGAGAGGATTAGGTCCACTCCCAAAAATATCTTCCCACCTAGTTTAATCCAAAAGGAATTTTAGGGGTTTTTTATTATTATTCTGAGACTGATTCATGACATAACTGAAGTGTAGCGTGAGGAGAATTAGGTTTGTTTCAAAAGCCCACTTCTAACCCTAAAACACCCATGTAGATTCTAAAGTGTACTACTGTAATTCTCATAACTGTCATTTGTTTTTATATTAAATAATATGCTTTCAGTCTGCAGAATTAAGGAAGTTTTTATTTTCACTGATTACTGCCTTATATTCTTTTACCACACAAACCCCAGTTCCTCTACATGTTCCTCAAACTTGCATAATGCTGTCTCCATCTTCCTCAAATACACAATTCCTTCCTCATGCATTCCTATAGCCCTTAGCTTTTTTTACTGACTATATATACATGCTCTTACAGGACAGCTAAGAGGTGTCTTTTGGATGGTCAGTTAGACATTATGTTTCAGAACATACATTTCTGTTGAGTACTATGTGTCAGTTTTCCCTAGGTGTACAAATATGTTTACCTTTCCTCTGTCATGCAACCAATTTTCTTTGGGTTTATAGGAGTCAAATATATTTTGACACTCCTTTTCTGTTTACAAATCTGGTTGGATTTAGCAAAGCAGCTCATAAGTTGTGAGGACAGCGACTGATAGACAAATCACGTAATCATGTAGCATTACTGCCAAAAGAAAGCAGTTTAAATATAGGGTATTCATGCTCCTGTAATCAAAGACACAGCACTTTCCTTAAAAATACAATGACACCATTGCAAAGGCATTGAATATTAAAACTTAGCTGTCCTCACTGCTAGCACATGAAGCTTAAATTGCAAGTGTGTGTGCTCCCAGAGGGCTGTAATAGTACTTTACCCTCTGAAGTCCCTCCTGGCAGCATTACTATACACCATTCTTAGAAACACTTTAAGTATGCTAAAGCCCACTTTTCATTAAAATTGAATTATGACAAGTTTCAGAGGAGGGGGGAAAAAAAAAAAAAAAAAAGAGAGAGAGGGAAATAACTGTTATACTACAACCATGCTGAAGGATACTTGAGGAAAAACCAGTTCATCTGCAGCATGCTAGCTAGACAAAGTGTTTCCCACTAATTTTTCCAGGTTCTAAGTTTTAATTAAACAAACAAAAGTTTAATTATTATGACTGTGAAGACATTTTTCAACATACTGGAACATATGTATGAGCATGCTGCAAACAGAAATAATAGGTCAGAGAAGTGCAGACAATTCCATAATGTCAGACGCCCAGCAGTACAAAGGAGAGAGGTTTACTCTCAGTACCTATACAACTGAGACAGATTGTGCTGAAGACAGAAATACGGTAAAGAAAATATCATGTCAGCAAGCTAACTATCTTTTTATAGAGGGCAATCCCATCATACCACTTATAAAAAAACCCCAAATGCATAAGCTTGTAGTTAGTCCAGCTTCCATTTCCTAGCACATTTAAATGCGACTGGGCAGGTATAACTTGTCTAAGACTTTTCAAACCAGGGAGCAAATTCTTTGTTTCATTTTTTTTCATCTCTTAAAAACAATGAAATATAAATGTATTCTTTGAGACTTAAGGATGTACTCTGAAAACTGCTTTCCCTGCTCTCCATACTGAAAATTTTCCTGCCTCCATTCTGGAAGGCAATATTTCTATGCCCCATCACATAGAAAGAATGTGAAAATAGATGTTTTCCACTGCAGTCACTTATTTCAGAATCCTGGATTCTACAAATTGCTGTACATAAAATACTGTAGAGGAAATAATAGTGCAAAATCCATTCAGGCCTAGCCAGGATGAATAATTTTCCAGAAGGCCCTTTTATGCACATTAAGATTTTCAGTCTGTGAGATTTTACACCTTCCTAGGTCTTAGGAAAACTTACTGTATCTCTGAATGCATGTTTCTGAGTTACAGTTGTGAGCTTGCTCATGGAACAGCTAGCACTGCATTACACTTGACAGTTACCTCTAGTAAAGCAATTATCTTTGTTCTCTACCATATCTTTCACAGATATTAAAAACTACACTAGAGATGTCAGACTCAAGTCCAGGCTCAGCATTTTCAAAAGCCTTAATGTCTTTAAACTGAGGAGCTTTAAGGACCATCCACAAGTCAAACAAAAATGACAGCATCAGATGTCACAAGTGAAGGTTTAAAGGTACATTCTCAGCAGAGGTTTAGAAATACAAGGGGACTTATGAAGCATTCCTATTTACACAGATGCGGGGAGCCTGAAGCAAAGAGCTTCATGCACACAAGGTGGTTTGAGTAATTAAACCACATGAAATCTAAACCAGATATATGAATATCACTAGGTTCAGCCTTTCTGCTGCCTCCTATCACACTTAAGTGAAACCACAGACTGTACCAAGTATCCTTCCTTGTCTCTTCATTGTCTGCTCAGAGAAGTCACACTGCCTCCCTTACACAATTAAGTCCTCAATGGAAGAGCTAACAGCCACTAGTCTGAGAAGACAGCCAAGCTCATGCAGCAGCTCGCAGCAGATCTCCTGCTCTTGTTGATCCTTGCTGTCAGCAACAAATTCTTGCAGCCATCTCAATATTTTTCTTCCCCATCATTTATTACCTGAACCTTCATAAGCAATCCCAGCCGAGGGGTTTCTTGTCCAGGGAACATAAACTACCATTTCATATCCAGCTCAGTGTTGTAGGGTGGGACCTTCAAGAAGCATTCAGCATCTTCAGCACTGCCTGTTTAAATCTCCTGTGAACAAGAGCTATAGAAAAACCTTGCAGGATTAGGTCCTACTTGGTAACCTTTCTAAGAGGTTCCAAGCACTTTGCCATGGCATTGCAAAAGTATGAAAATTCCTGAAGTTTCAAAAGACATCAAGTCAGCTCTTTTCATGAGATCTAAATTCACTCAGAGATAAACCTACCACTGCACAGTTAATGAACCAAACAGAACAAACCCTGAGAGAATTCTATATACTGCTATAAGCCAAAATGGAATCACAAAGGTACGCTACAGTTTTTACCCCAAGCATCAGCAGTCCCCAGAGTTCTAGGATAACATCTGTCCCCTAACTAGACTTCAGTATATATTAACATACAACTTAGTCTCTTCCAGATGAATCCAAGAAAGTGGAAGAACAGCAGGCAAGCATTTGTGAAAGCCTGCGTTCCTTGCTCTCATACAGACTTCCTGTACCCCTCCAGTTGCATCATTTATCTTGCCTCAGAGCTATAATAGCCCATGAGAACACTGAATAACAAACACATTGAAGACTGGAAGGATATTAGACACACACCCCTTAGAAAGGAGAAGGGAAAGAGACAGCACCTACAAAAGACTTGCTGAGCTTCTACAAAATTGTGTAACTAAAAAATAAGTACATGTGACTTCAATGTGGGTGAGGCTGTACATCTGATCCTGACTCCTCCATATGGCAGGAAGATTCTTCATTCCAAGATACTAACAGCTATTTAATGGGCTGTTGGCATTTTAAGGACTGTTTCAGTGTGTAATACTGCTTTTATATATATGATGCAAAGTGACATTTGGCTGGAAGTATCTCAGAATCACAGCAGCTGGAAACAGTGACACTTTCCTACTTTATAATGCTGGCACGGCTGAAGAAAAACCTAATCTTTACATACTCTTCTGTGTCTACTTTTGCTTCTAAATTATATTAACCTAGCCTCTGTTTCTGATAGGAGGGAAGATACTCTTATGAGACTGTCGCTAGGCTGTGAATGGCAACGATGCTCAACAAATGCCATGTCAAACAAGGAACTGTTGCTGCAGCAGGAAATCACAAAATACAACCCCCTGACAGAGAATCTCCTCCAGGTGAGCTGGAGTGGAGACATCGTCTGTGCCCAGCTCCAGATGATGGCTTTACAAACACGACGTACTACATCTCACAGGTCTGAACAGCTGCTCAAAGCAGCTGTTGCAAACCCAGGACAGGTTTTCTTTCCTTCCTTCCTTTGTCTTGTCCACAGCTCACACAGAACGACTTTCCCCACCTCCTGCTTCCAGCCCTGAAGGGATAACGTGCTACAGCAAACTGCTTTTCAAGATGCTGCAGGTGAACTTGTCACAACTGTCTCCAGCTGTTAAAATGAATTTCAGCATTAGAAACACAGCATTAGCAACCACCACAGCCGTGCAAAGGTTCTGTAGAGGCCCAGGAAGGAGTACAATTTTTGAATTACCCCCGCTGCTCAGCCCTGACAGTGCAAACGATGTTAGTGAACATAAGCACAGGTCCCCTCCTCCTCCGCTTCGTCCGGCGGGGCGGCCACCGCAGCTCGGGGGCCACTCCGCGGGCAAAGGCAGAGGCTTTCCGCCACCGCCGGGAAGTTTCCTTGTGCCGGCAGACGTTCCCCCTCCCCGCAACGCCAGTCACCCGGGAAGGCATACTCACCTCTCCTGGCCTGCCTGATCTTGGGGCTCAGCATGCTCCTGGCTGGGCGTACCGCTGCCGGCAGCCTCAGCGACGAGCAGCGGTCCCGGACACCGCCCGGCGCATCGCCGCGCCCGCAGCTCTCGGCTCAAATGCCACTTCTCTCCACTTCCAGCTCTGCTTCGAGGGCGACGCTTCACTTGGGGCCAAATAAACCCTAATGCATTATTTATCCAGCCTCGAATTAATTCCCATCCAAACTAGGCATTAAGTGCCTCGGTAATTACTGACGATAAATCACTTGCGCTCAGACACGAGGGCTGGACCTGGCTCCTTCTGCTAATTGGCCGTGCATCAGTGTTATTAATATGCCTCTTTCAGGGAGCAGCGCTGATCCCGCAGTCCCCCTCTGCATCTTCCTCCGATCGCGTTCAACAGACGCTTTGACTGGACAAGGATCAGATGCTGAATCTCTCCAAGCCCGAGCCAGGGGGGAAGAAAGGGCACAAAGCACACACCGAGAAGCTTGTGCTGATAAGGTTGCACGTTAGAAGAAATGCCAAGTGTGCGGGTCCAGAGTGCAGCGACATGCTGGGCTGCCTGCTGAGCACTGAATCCCTCCCCAGGAGGTATTCCGGTGAGGGCCAGGGAGCTGCGAGAGAAACGGAAAGGAAGAGAAATCTCTCTTAACTGCACTGACAGCCTGGTGGGATGGGCACAGGAGAATGCTATCACTCCGTGTAGCACCTATCACTGTTATTTGTACTCCTTGTTAAGCTCTCCCTCACCTTTCCCTGGGGGGAGTCAAAGACTGCAGTCGGGGGGGGAGGACAAACATTTCTTGCAATAGTTTCTATTTAATAGTATCAATTAGATATCTTTATAATATTATATATCTATAGATATATAATTGATATATATAATAGCTACTATTTAATAGTATCTATAAACAGGAGATACTTGGATGAAAACTAAATCTGAGTAATTGACACATCCTGACCCTGGGCTGCTCTTAGCACAACAATCCTCCCTCATGATCCCCATCTGCTTAGCAGGTCATTCTGCAGTGTAGAAATGGGGGTAAATAATGCCCTGCAGTATCATCCTGCAGGTTTGTATTGCTGAGTTGCATTGACAAAAAGCATCTGTGATTGCCAGCTTCCTCCTCTGCCAACAAGATTTATCATATTTTGGATACTGAATACTGGCCATCAAGTCACAGCTCCAATAGTGAAAGAGATTATCTGGCCCTTTACAGTGACTGTACTTCTCAAGGTGCAGGATGCAGCAATGGCCAAGAAGTTTTGGAACTTTAGCTGCTGGTGGAACCAACTGCTTAGAACTGAATGTAAATCTTTGACTTCATGGTGACTGTCTCAGATTTGCACACTTAGAAATGAGGATAGAAGTGGGATCTGAACTGTCAACAGCTAATTGGTGATCCCCTGGCCAATGAAGTTAGCAAGTGTCCTGCTCCCATGAATAACCAGCAAGAGCATTGGCAGAGAGAGAAGTTATGCTTTTCCCTTTCTACCCAACCTAAGTCACTGGATCAAAAAGTCATTTGTACCAAACATTTAACAGAATTCTTTCTCTCTCCGTTCTTTGCAGTTTGAGCAGGAAGCCAAAAGGTGTGTGTAGTAAAAAATAACAAGAGATAAAGTTAACTGAACTTTTAACCTCATGGGAAACATTGGACACTTCAACCTGCTAAGTCATTCCCCATGAAAGGTTGATTTTCTCTCTGGGAAAAGAAATTATATAGGGACCTATATAAATATTTATCATGTTGAACAGTAAAATGAAAACATTCAGATGAATAACAGCCAAGTTCAACAGTAAATGTTAACTTTGAAGGTTTTTTTATTAAATAAAAAAGTACTCAGTGTAAACAGAAATACTCAATTTGATCCTGTTCAAAATGTTTTGCTTTGATTTAAACATTTTCAGCCCTTCTTAATGCAATTTTCAACAGAGAAACATCATTGAAATGATTCTTTTTCAAAGTTGGAAATTTCCTATCCTCCCCCTCCCCAACACAATAAATCCAGACCTGAATTTCTCAGATGCACTCTTCAGGGCAAATAAACTTTTTCAGAAAAAAACCCCAACCAAACAAAAAACCAAACCAAACCAACAAACAAACAAAAAACAAGCAAACAAAAAAACCCAACCCAAACCAAAAAACTATACAAATCCTGCCAGCTAAAAGTGAAAAAAACTCAGTCATCTCCAGCAAGCAGTTCCATGCTAGCTGCGGTGCTTTGTTCTGACAATTAAAAGAAGTACTTTCTGAACAGAACACTGAGAATAGGTCCAGCAGAAAGGTAGCCTATCAAGAGTCTAGCAGGAACCAGACTCCATAGGAATGTTTAATCCCTAAAGTTTGTGTGCTGAACTACTTAAATTGAACATGATAATTAGGACAACATATCCCAACATTTTTTTTGTGTTTATCTTAATTTGTATTTACCTTAATTCTCCTGTGAGTTTCACACCCCTCAGCTGTACTGACCCCACAGAATTGCATCCCACAAGGACCTTACCCATGGATTAGGGTTGGGAAACCACTGTCTGTAGCCCAAGTCAATTCTTCACCTGCATTCATTCCACACCACTGCTAACTGTCCCTTTTTACACATACCAGGCAAGACGCATTTTGAACATACATCCTTCTATATAAAAAGCCCCTGTATAAAAAGGTGACAGAGCTTAGAGTAGCTTGTAGTGATGCAGGAGGAAAAAAAGGTTGAGTAATACCTGTTTTAGCTACATCAAATTTTATCTAAGCCAGATGGTGCTTCTAAACGACAATGACATTGATGACTAATTCCTTGTGAAAGACAGTAATTGCAATCTGAAGAGTACTTGATTTAAGTATACTGAAGTTCATCTAGCAATTCATCTAGCAGCAATTATTTCAGAGCAGTAATTTTACTTAAAGAAAAGTATTGCAAAGATGTGAAGAATGAAAGCATAAACTGTGAAAATTTTACTTTTACTGTATTTGCATCAGGTGTCTCCCTTAATATGCAGTAACATAGTAGAAAAGATAGTGGTTCAGCCCAACCCAATCAGGGATATATTAGCCCCATATTTCATTGCTGAATAAAAGCTGGTAAATACAGAAGTAGTAGAACTGAGGAAAATAGAGATACAGTTCTGTGACAACAGTTCTCTCACATCCAGAACATGACTTATCTGTGTCCTTCCTATTGAAACCTTAGAGTATCATACCACAAAATCTCTTGCAGATATGTGGAATAAGTTGCAGTAGAGTCACAGAAGTCAACACAGTTGTTCCTGCACCTAAGCAGGAACTCTGTAAATCCTACAGAAACCTATACTGTGTCTGTGAAGTGCATGAATAGCCTTAATAGGTTTGACCAGCCTCACCTGACCACCACCCACACACTCTGCCCATAGGCCCATGAGCTCCATTTAAATCCAGGCTTGACAACTTACCTTTAGCTATCTTCTGGGAAGATGGATCTCTAGCTTAGCTCTACTGATGTATGGGTTGGGACTGATTTTTAATTTTTGTCTTTGCCTTGTTGCTGAAGTTCTCCTTTGTAATTGCTGAATTGTGCTTGATGCTGGTACACTTCAACTTAATTTTGACTATGAACTGTGGGTGGTTTTCCTGGCTTGCATTAGAATGGAACTAATTCTGTTCAGCAAGTTT
Source organism: Megaceryle torquata (assembly GCA_024611175.1). Classification (NCBI taxonomy): domain Eukaryota; kingdom Metazoa; phylum Chordata; class Aves; order Coraciiformes; family Cerylidae; genus Megaceryle; species Megaceryle torquata. The sequence goes on along the minus strand of JANIJG010007963.1, from coordinate 53,183 downwards.
ATTTTTCACTAAAGTCTCTTCTAACTAACTGCACTTTCTGAAGGCAACACCATGTTCTTGCAGAGTGTCCGCTTCTAGCAGCGATAACACTCAATGTTCACAGTATGGTATGCAGACCAAGGTCACTGCTAAATCTTGTGTGCTACCCTAGGGGTGTAGAAAAGAAATGCCCACACCCATGAGAAGTGAACAGGACAATTGACCCTGAACTGACCAACAAAGGACTCCCTCCTCTATACTTCTTGTTCAGTATAAAGCTGAGGGTTCACAAGGGTCAAGCTTTTTTCTTCAACAGTCTGTGAGGAGGGCTCTGGCTATTCTGCCTTTGCTCCTGATGTGTGTATTCCTTAATCCAGTTTCAGAATCCAGTTCCTGCCTACTATTGACTTCAGCCTGGGACTTCACCAGGGCCTGTCTGCAACAGTGATGGTGATATAATTGCCACTGGGGGGTTGGGTTTGATACTGGATTTGTATATATTTCATTACTACTATTTTCTTTAAATCTGTTCTAGCTTTCTTTTCTAATTAATAGGTCTCTCTCCCTTATTCATTTTCCCCTATCTTTTGTGAGGGGAGACAGGTTAACAGAGAGCATCTGTTATCAGTTTAGAGGATGGCCCTAAGCCTTGATACCTGGCTTGACCCTAGATGTGCTTCTTCATCATGAATTTGTTTTATCATCTGGTCTTCTTATTGAACCTGACTGTATTTTTTCATATATTTCCTCCTTACCTGAGTCATGGACTGTGTGGCTTATGCTCTCTCCTGCTCTGCTGTCCCTCCTTTTTCATTAGGAAGTAAATGATTATTGCTAGTCATGGTCATCCCATTCCAGATCTAGGCTAAAGGTTGCTTAATTTATAGTATACTCAGAGATACTGAGGAAGCTGCTGGGCTGTAAACAGTAAGACTTCTATGAGTGACTGATCTAAGGCAAGAGGGGCACTCCTGATGGCTTGAGGTGTGTACTCGTTGGAATCCACTGCTGTCGTGGTTATATCCTCTCTGCTTGTCCAAATTCAGAAGGGCAGTCTATAGAGCACTAAGCATCTACAAGACTAGAAATTAGAAATCATCTGATAACCACATACTAGGCAAGCACTACTATCTTTTATGTGAATCTAAAAATAAATGTGCTCATATTATCATTGTTTGGAATGTGAAAACTCTTCCGTATATTACAAACATTTACCATTGATTGCTAAGCATGTATCATGAAGGTAGGTGATGTGGCCTCGTGTTTAGAAAACTTTAGGAGGTTGAGGAGGCGTGGTCTCCAGCCTTAATGCCAACTCATTTCCCATGACTATAAGCAAGATATTCAATCCCAGGACCCATCCACCTCCATGCAGTGTTTTGAGACCTGGGATTGGCAAGTGCTATCTAAATGCAGAGAATGATAATAATAGTAAGTTACTGCAGCAGGGACACTCACAGAAGATATGATTCATCTGTTGGCGCCAAGGCTGATGGCTGGAGGCTATGAAACATGTCGGGTACTTCAGACAGAAGAGTGTGTGGGCCGGTGACGTTGCTGAATCTGGGGGGGGGGGTTGAATGGATCTCTGTTTCCCCAGGCTGCACACACAGCATGCACTCACCTACGAATTATTACACAGCATATCCTTTTTTCCTCCTCCTCATCTTCTGCTTCCATGTGCTGGCCAAGGACTTGTTGTAACTAGCTAATTGATATGTTCTTTACTCATCAGTGAGATGTATCTTGATCAAAGCCTAAATAACCCTGAACTCTGGCACCATTGAAATCCAGGTTCAGTTTATTTAGATTGCAAGTTTGGTTGCAGTCTATTCTCATGTGATATAAAATGGAGTTGATGGAAAAGGGCCCAAAGAAACAAGAACCATGGTGTGCATTTTGAGATCAATAACTGCAGCAGCATTGCCTCTGCAGGGCAGACTAGAATAACTATGTATATGGGAACTGTGGGAATTATGCTGAAGAAGATTGGACATAAACTGACAACTTTTCAAATTGACCTGAGGGAATTTCAGTTTCATATGACCCTTGCTTCCAGGCTAAACGATCACTAGTTCAAAACTCTTCATGATGATGATGCCAGTGGGTTTTCCAAATAAAAAGGGTCACTGGTCTTTCAGCTGCTGCTAACTGGTGGGTTTATTTGCAGTCTTAGGAGATATAGCAAGAAATACTCTGGCCATGAAGAAAGAATTCCCCTGTTCTCCTTTTAGATGCCCTCTCTAGTATGAGGTAAGCTGATAATGCAAGATAGAGAAAGCGGTGAAGATGTTCTAGAGCAACTCTGGAAACAACTGGAAGCTCAAAGGTATTTTTGAGAAAAAAAACCCCAAAACAATATTTCAGGAGAAACTTTAGTTCAGGTATTATCTAATGCCAAGAGATAAGAAATGGAGCAATTTCTTTAGGTTTGGCTGAAAATTAAGAAAATGCATTTACAAAGAGTGAGAAAAAGCATGTTCTTAATTTTTATTTTATTTTAGATATTTTCTCTTCTGTACTAGTCTTTGTAGTATGATCATTATTACACCAAGGGCAATGCCAGAAATTCTCTTGCTGTTACAGAATTCCTAAACACGTCTGCAGGCAAAGTTTTCTTCAGTAATGAAGGTAAGCATAGGGTTACTGAGACAGGGTGGCTTGAAGTATTGCATCTCATTTGCCATGTGCAGGGTAAGGAGATAAATTGCATATAGAATGGATACTAGTTGTATGGACAACTGCTTACCTTAAATTTATGCCCAGATAACAGTTCTACTAATGCAGCAGATATGTTTTTACCTTTGCAATATCTACTGGAGATACCCCAGGGCAGATCAGAGACAGAATTGTTTCGGCTCCATACAAGATCTAGTAGATATTTACCAATCTGAAATGGAATGGCAATGTCACTGCAACTTCTCATAACCAGATAAAATACTGAGTAACATAATTAAATTAAATTTCATAAATAAATGTAATAAATTAATAAATTGTTTCCAAATTGTACTTGGCTTGAAAACTGTCTCATATCTGAATAAGGCCTACTTAGATTATTGAGGACTAAGGGCACATCACTTACAAGGAAAGGTTGAGGGAGGTAGACTTCCTCATCTGACAAAGAGGATAATGGAAGATCTAATAGCAACCCACAACCAGCTAAAAGACTGTGAAACCAAACACTTCTTGGTAGTGGCAGATGCTAAATCAAAAAGCAATGCTCCCAAGTTTCAGCTTAGAAACTCAGTTTGGAGCCTAGGAAAAACTTAGGTGTGTGGTACAGTACTGAGGCAGATAAACACAGAGCAGGTGTGATCTCAGTCTTCAGAGGTTTTCAAGATGTCTAGATTCACCTGGTTTTGGTGGTAGCTCTGATCCAAACAAAATGCTGGTTTAAGTAATCTCCAGAGGTCCTTTCTGTCCAACAGTTCTGAGAGTCTGTCTGAAAGCCTGTTTGCTGGTGCTGTATCTGTTTGTCTAACACAGTGTTACTTATATCTCCTGTCCTTGCCTCACTATCACCTTCAGATCATCACAGGTCTAACAGCTGCTACTGTAATCAAACCTGTCAAATCAGGGAAGTAACAGCTGAAGGTCTTGTCTTCACCATTGCCTCTTTGAAAGGGATGATTCTTCTCTCTGAAATTTTCAATGAAATGAATTCTGACTTTCCCTGAACTTAATTTCCTGATTCCAATACAAAAAAAAAAAAAAAAGAAAAAAAGCATATAAAGGCTTAAGTTAAACTGTGAAAGACTCCACATGCTTCACATCAAAATACATGGTTAGCTGATGTTCTAGACCAGAGTTTTTTGGACCAGTTCACAGTGTTTGGATTTTGCATTATGTAAGCAAAGCACAGAGCCTCAAACTTGAAGGGAAGCAGCATGACCAAGTCTCACTTAATTGTACTGTCCAGCCCAGGTCTCTGATTCTAATTGTTTTATCTACACAGTTATGCCTCCAGTCTTTTCTTGACATCTGTCTGCTCTCACTCAGATCTCCCAACAAAAATATATCTGTCTGAGTTTCTCTGACATTCCTGGGACAGGTGGGATGTGGAAGTCTGAACAGACTTGATTTTTTCCCCTCATTCATCTGTTCCTATATGCCCTTAGACCTTCCAGGAACCCTTGAGAACAGTGACAGCAATGCATCCTTTAGTCAGGAGCTGCAGGACCTCATGAATCAGTTGCATTAACCTGGGCAACCATTTATCCTACCTGTCATCTATGGGCCTAGAAGAAATGAGGTCCTTGATTCAGAGAGAAGATGCAGAAATGCATTATTTAAAACTTAAATGTTCTCTCTGCAGAGTGGATTTTGTTTTTTCTTTTTAGTGGCAGGAACCAAAGAGCAGTGCCTGCATATTTTAGACAGTAGGGACTGATGCTGGCACCCTCAGGTATGTATCTCCTGCTGTCTCAGATAAAAATATAGTCATTTAGGCGGATCTAGGGTGAAAACTGGAGACTAGGTGAAAAATGAAGAGGGCTAAACATTTCAAATGTGCTGTTGTTTTCATACTGACACATTTTTCTTCATTTTCAAATAACTTTAAGCAGAGATGGAGTAAGTAATGGAGTTAACATACAGTTGTAATTATTAATCACTTCTGGAATTGGGTTTTGGAGGTCCAGGTAATATCTGTGGCTCTGCCACTGGCTGGCAATGTAGCCCTGGATATGTCACTTCAGTTCTTAATGTCACTGTTTCAAGCCTTTGAAACAGAGATCGTAATACTGACCTCTCAGATAAGCTTTTCAAGATGTATGGGAGAGAAATGTCCAGTAAAATGAGTTTAATATAAGTAATGTTACTTATTAAGCAAAAATGTGACTAGAAAATTTGTTCCTGTAAATATTTTTTTATCAAAGTCACAACATAAACATTTTTGTGTTTTACATAATGATGTCAGCACTTTCATGAGGGAAAACCCCCTTAATTTAGGGATCATAGTCTTTTTAAATCAGTATTCAGTTTAGAGCATATATAATAATTATAAAAGTGGATTTAATTTTGGCAATTATACATCTTTCCTCTAAGAAGACAAATGCTTCTTTTTTTTTTCCCTGCTCTAGTGTTAATATGTGGAGCACATTTATTTGGGCTATCCAACTGTATATACAAATGCCTTCTCAGATATGATCTCCTGTAGAAGTTATCCACCCATGGCAAATGCAACATGAGTCTGCATAGAGATATTTCATTTAAAAATCAGAAATTTGTAGCACCAAAAAAGCCTGTGGTTCTAGCAAGATTAGCAAGACAGTTCCTAAGTTTGTGTTCCTGCAGGGAATTTACAGCTTGGGGAAAAAACATGTACTGAAAAGTTCTATATTACTGCATTTACAGAGACAGAACTGAACGGTTCAGTAAAGGTGTATGGATAGGATTTTTTCTTTGTTTAAAAACAACCAAATAACCCTCATATTATTTACTTACCACAAATGACATTTGTTTCAGGATATTCTGTTTGTTATGCTTTATTTAGCCTTACTAATGTTTTTGTTCAATATTTTGTTTAAATGAAAAATAACTTTTCAAAACAAAACTTCAACTAGTTTAATTTTGGAAGTATTGAAAAAACCCTCTTCTATTAAATATCCTTTTTTTTTTCTTTGCCAAAGCTGACCCAATTTACAAGTAATTTTCTTCCTCCCAAAGGTCCATTCTTCATTCACAATCTTTTATCTGCTCTACTACATGCTGACACTTTTATGTCTGTGCCCCTAGGGTGAGAAAGCCATAGTAGACCTCTGTTTTCCAAGTGGCTTCTCTGCTGGGTGCCCAACTGAAACTTGTCCATCCCAGAGGCTAATGGGAGTATGAAAACATAATCCTATTAATGCTGAAATTGTTGAAAGTGAATGGAACGGGAAAGTGTTGTATTTTGTGCTGTGGTACTCTTCTGTCTAATTATTGAAGGTGGACTGAGGAAAAGAAACGGAAGCTGCAATTATAACATGAAAAATAAATGTGTACCTGTAGCTATATGCGATTTCTGCTGCCTCGTGTAACACCAGACCTTGAAAGTCCTTCTGTCGTACTGCCATCTGGTGACGCTCCGAGAAGGTGCTGACAAAAGATGCTCAGAATTAAGATTGTCCATGTTACTGCTGAGACCCACAAACCAGGTGATATATGGAGCTTGGACAGGTTCTAAAAGACAGTAAGATACAGTTTCGTATTTGTGGTCTGTACGGACAAAATATGTGTGTGGAAAAGGAAGAGCTCTGAATATCTCTGGCAGGAATACCTGTATTGGGCAAAGGTAGGTTGTTTGAATTTTTTATCTTTATTCTTATCTCATTGGAGAAAAAAAGAAAAAACAAAAACAAACAAGTAGAAAATAAAAGTTTAATGGAAATGAAAAAGGATAAGAACTGAAATAGAAATGAAAATACCAATATAGCCTGTAATGTCTACATTAAGCACTTAGTCTTACACCTGTCATCTATGCATTTAGGTGGCTTTTAAGATGGATCTGAGTAGTCCTCCAGTTGTGCAGAATAAAACACAAGCTGTGGAACTGACTTTGACCAATTCCCCCCCCCCCCCCCCCCCCCCTACCCGCCCCCCACCCCCCCCAGCCACACAACAAGGAAAAGGCGGAGAATC
>JANIJG010007963.1:8510-46573 GCA_024611175.1 Megaceryle torquata | reverse complement strand
TCCCCTACCCCCCACCCCCCCACTGGAAACTCTGCCAATGGTCTGAACAGACAGGATGAAGTGGACGAACCTTGCAGATTACTTCTGAATGTATGCTGGTCCACAACTTTAGAAAGGTAAACTTCTGCTTCCTTCAAGTTTGAGGCATCTGCACATTCCTCTAAGCATTTTATAGTGAGTGCAGCACTGAGATATGAAAGAAGTTATGCCCAATGACTGATGCCTGTTTTCTAGACATCTTAACAACTCTTATGGAATAAGTCTTCTTAGACCTCCATGTGAAACCTACCATTCACATTTCCCTGCTTACAGGGAGGCAATTCTTCCTGGCAGAGACAGACCTAGAGACTCTGTGTCCAAGCTGGCATCCTTGAAGAACGAATTTGTCAGTTTGTCAGCTCTGAGACGCTGCTCTCCAACCCTGGAAAAGTATTGCAGCAAAAGGGACTCCTATCTGACACATTGCCGCCGAGGAGCCTGTTGCAGTTCCCTCTTGTGGTGAGCATCTCTGCAAGGTAGCTACTGCATTCTTGTACCAGTTCCTCCTTTACTCCATGTGGTAGCAGCCCCTGCTTCGAATGTGAAAGCTGTGCTTTCAACTTCTGCCTAATGCACGAAGCTAGTAAACGATCACACAGCCAATGACTGATTTCTTGTTGCTCTAACAAAGTACTTCTATGTGTTTAGAGCTAAGGTTTAATTTCAAGTCTAATATTACCTCTCTGCTCAGCAGCAGCACTTTTGTGTATTCTTATAGATCAAGTTTCTGCCACAAAAGAGAACACTAATGTAGAATTTGGCTATAAATTAGGTAGATTAAGGAGATTTTTCTTATTTTTTACCAGTCTAGAACAGTCATCTGAACACCCGAATAGCAGCCCTTCCTAGGAAAAGGGAAACCACAGGCTACTCAGGCTGGGATTTTTTCTAAACCAGAGCATACCAGGTAGCAAATTATGGCTTTCAACAGTTTGTCCTCATCCCTTCTGCCCAAAATTTGTAAGACATAGCAAAAGCTAGCACCCAAATGCAACTGGAGTGTTACTTCTGTAAATGAGACATTACAGGGAGGAGAGGAGACTTAAGTCTAGTTCAGAAAGCTAGAACAGGCTTATGCATGAGTAGGGTGTGACAGCTCACTAAGGATGCTTATTAGCTATTTGAAAGTACCTGAGTAGTTATCACTGTGGGAAAGCAGCCTTCCTGGACACATGCAGAGTGTGTGAGTACAGCTTATAGGAGAGCAAGACCACAGGAGCAGGGGTTTGTAAATAGACTTGGGAACTGCAAAAGGAAATACTAGTTAGTAGGGAACACATCAGAGACGGGAAAATGTCTGCTTTCATACTTGTCTTGCAAGGAGTTTGCTTAATCTGTTTAGCCTATTTTCTCTAAGATGGTGATGAGAGTTGCTATAGGCTGTGCAAGCTACACAGTGTCCTTGCAGAGAGCAAAAAGAAATGTTAAACAGGAACTGGAACCTATCTCTGGCGTCATCTGCAGAGGTTTTTATGCTGCTTCTGCAGGAAGAGTAAGAAGACTAAGTCTTCCAAGAAAATAGCTCTTTGGCCACTATGTGTTTATGTAATTTATCTTGTGTCCTCGGCTGTATCTGAGAGTAGTATTTTCTGGTAACTGCTATGTGTTAAAGTCTACCTTTGTTTTGTAAATATTTGAAAAAAATTTCCTGCAGAACTTCTGTATCATGATCTTTTTATTTGATAACTTATGAGTTGATCTTGAAAACAATTCCTGTGTATTCTGTGGCAGAACATTAATCTGAAGGGCAAGAAGGGGTAGATAATGGTATGCCATTATATTCTGCAACAGCCTTTCCAATTACTCAGTTTGATTAGACTAACATGCCTTCCAGTGTGGAGATCATGTGTTAAGTCAAGCTGCCTTATAAAGTTTATTGCACAACATTTTTCTAGTCAGTAGGTGTCATTTAATCAAAGCAGCAGCTTTCCAGAGGATCTTTCATATTTGACTTTTTGTTTGTTTGTTTATTTTGGTTTGGTTGCTTTTGACCAGCAATAAAAAAGGCTAAAAAAAAAATAATCTATTCATTTGATCAAGATGTTTGGGTCTGATAGTTTCAAATAAGAATGTTTTCATTTTTGTTTGAAACCATTTTTAAAATATGGCGCTTTTTTTCCCTTATGTTTTAAAAAGTTGATATTTTTTATTAACTCCCCAATCCAGACAGAGTGCTGAGGTCCAAGAGCTGCTGGCAGGCAATAGGCAGAGGGACATTGCCTCGCAGATACACTGTACATTTTTACTAGCTACCAGTCTCATAGCTTTGTGAGCATGTACTGTGTTTAATTCAAAGCTGAAATCTCTGCAGGTGTACAAATATGCCAATTACTTTACAGTCTGCACTGTGTGACCATGTGTCAGTACATGCTGCCTTATTTTCCTCAGAGGTGATGGTGCTGCCTGAGAGGGCAGGCCCAAGAAGGAAAGCCACATCTTGAGGGCTCCATGGGGCTCTATTCTCTAGGGAAAACCTGTCCAAAGAGGTGGAGTAGCCTTCCCTGCCACCCCTCTGTGTGTGCTATGGGGAGAGCAGCTGAGCTGCTCAAGTTCACAGTCCTGCAGCTTTTTGCTTCATTGCACACTGCTTTCACTTCTTTGGGAAGATTGCTGAAGGAGCTGAATGCCTCCTTCATTGCAGATTTCAGGGTTTGTTGAGAAAAACAATAAGTGAAAATGATGGTCAAGCAGATGGTTTAAAATTTTGCATTGCTTTTCTCTGTGGTCTCTCTGTCAGCTTCTGCTCTGCCATTGAAGAGAGGAGAGGAAAATGAAACACAGCCGCTTCCCTTTCCCTTCGCATTAAAGAAATGAAAAATGATTTGATGAACATTTTTTTAATCAACATTCTTTTTATCAAGAAAAAAACAAAAGAAGATAGTTGGATTTTAGCAGGCAAAGAGTAGGAAAAAACCTGCAGCTAACTCGACTTTTGGACACTGCAATGTTGAAAGGGACATGTGTTTAACTGGATATTTTTTCCTAGACTGAAGATTATAAATGTGCAGCAGAAAAATGTACTGTCTCAGCAAAATCAGCTACATTTTATTTCTTATGTCTACAAGGAGAGAAACTTGCTGAAGAGAGAAAGACATGTTTTTCAGCAAAGTTCCATCCCATCTGGTTTTGCAGGTGGGCTGAACTATCAGCCCCTTGGGCAATGGCCACTGCACAGTAATTGCTAAAAGACATACTTGATCTTGGTGTAACCAGTCAGCCCATTTGGTGAATCTAATGCAACTGAAAGAAATTGCAGGTTGGGTTTCTGGGAAAAACCCTAGTAACTGACCTCCAGCCTAAAGCTGGAGAAGTGTTGTGCTTCTAGGTGTTCTAGACTACTAAAGTACCTCATTGTGGGTGGTATTATTGATGTAAAGGCATGAAATAGGGTTTTTCCACTTTTGTGTGGAGATTGAAGTGGCAAAGAGAGAAGTTCAATAAGATTCAAGATGAGGGACATTATTTTGGTGAACCTTTTAGTTATCTCCAGATCCTTGCCTCAGAAAGCCCATGGTATATCCAGCTCACACAGAACATCTCCACTGGGCTGTGCATGATCTACTTAAGAGTGCTGCCCCTATTGGATGACAGTTTCCAGTTGGTGCTGGTAGAGCTTGCTCCTCGGCTTGGGAGGTTATTAGTGCCTTTAACCTTAAAATAAGATGGGGGCTCCATTGAACTAGGAGCCCTCCACATAGGTACAAATGCAAGTATGTGGGAGACAAGCCTTTTTTTTTATTCTGTGAGACTGGGAGAAAAAGGAAAAGAAAGGAAGGATATTTCTCTCCATTTTTGTACTTGGAGGAATGGTGAAAGAGCTTGTTAATATAGACAGCCCAAACTCACCAAAGGGTTTTGTGGCATTGTCTTCTACTATGTTAGCTTCTCTTTACCCCTTGAGTTATTTTTACTACAAGTAATTTGGTTACAGCTGTTTTGCTCCAGTGGAGCAGAAATTAAGTGGGAGGGCATGTTGAAACTCTGGACTTTCAGCCTCATCAGCAGTTAGAGCAAAATAAAAAAAAAAAAAAGAGAAATGGTGCTTCCTCTGCTGTGTGGATTAGAAATGTACTAATGACTGTGTGGCTGCTTGAATCCTGACAACATCTTGGGGCGGGCACCACTGGATAGGGAAGACTCCTGTGAAATAAACCTATCTGATCAAACAGTATGGAGAGGCTACTGTAAATTACTTTCTGTATTGTGGTTTTAAACTGACACTAAAAGGGTAGAAATTGAGCACATTTAGGCTTGTTTCTGAGTTGGGAAAGTGAAAACAATTATTCTTTCTGGGCTGGTGTTTATATTTTCTTTTGTGTCTCTGTACTTCTGCCATTCATACTATCAGTGTGGTTTTGGCTAGACTGCAACTGGGAAAATACCAGTTAATATGTGAACAGCCTAAGGCAGAAAAGTAGTGTGGACGTGTTGGCAGAGCCTTTTGGAGGGTGTATGAGTTTGCTTGGCAGCTGCTCAGAGCTGCCCAGAGGCCTCGCAGCTGTGTCAGTGCAGCACTGAGTTTAGCCAGACCTCTGCCCATCTCAGCAGAGGTCACCGAAGTGGCCAAATGCAACCTTCACCGGAGCTGCCTTGCATGTGCCTAGCTCAGTGTGACCTTCTACCTGCTTGGAAAACACCCAGTAGATTATACTCAGTTCAGCTAACGCTTTCCAAAATGTGGTTAACTTAAGGCTACTGTCTGTACAGACTGGAGCAGAGCATTTTCCTCAGGAACTAAGGTATATTTTTCTTTGCAGCAGAGCTGCTTAATTCCTGGTATAACCTGTAAAGGGATTAAAAAAAAAAAAAAAAAGTGATTTTTCTGCTGCCTCTGTTGATCTTTCTTTCAATAAATACATTTTCACTGTAAGGCATGAGATCAGTCCTCTGGGACTGTTCTGTGCTAAGAACATCTCTGCACCGAGAGAGGTCCCTTTGGTGTATAGGCAATTGCTGTTCTATCTTATTACTAACCCCTGTAGAACAGTGAAATCAGTCCCTTCAAGACTTGCAGCTTCTACCTTAAGAAACATCAGAAGTCTCCAGTCTGGGTACTGATTTAGCTTAGGTGGAAAAGAAAGTTAGTTTTTCTCCTGAATGCTTTTTCAGACATTTGAGTGAAGTAGATGTTAAGAAAACAGATGACTATAACCACCCATGGTAAAATCCCCTTGGGTTTCAGTCACTGTAAGGCCATGATCATACTGATTCTCAAGGCCACCATAAAATTATCAGGGAGAAGCAGTTTAGGAAACATTTGAATTTCCCGTGTAAAAAGGTTTAAACTCTACCTCCCCTTAGAAACCAATTATAAAGCCTTCCAGATGTGTTAGGGAGAAGAAAAGCAACTAGACAGCTGAGAAATATTCTTCCCACAGCCCCGTAGCTAATCTAGGCTCCTTTATCTTGTCAGTGAGCTTATAGTGCTCGTTTGCCTCTTGATCTGAGTAGCTACATTGACCATTTTAACTTCAAGGATTTAGGATTCACCTCAGCATACAAATGTATTTTTTTTAAGGATACTGCATTTGAGGAAAGACTTCAACTCTTGCCTGTCTTTTGTGCACAAGTTGTACAGAGAGCATGAGCTTTATGGTGCTATATTCCTGTACTAGTTAAGTAAAAATTAAATTTAAAACCAAAATGAAACAGCAACAGCTTCCGCTCCCCTGCTTTGTGAATACAGTATGGGGGGAAATACCCGATTGCTCTTGACCCAGGGAGAAGCATGCAATGCCTGACAGGTTTGTGTGTAAGCTGAATTGTTCTAAGTTGCTTTGGGAGCTTTGTGGGTCCTCAGTGTGTGGTTCATTTGTTCTTCACTTCTGCTTTCCTCAGGAAGTGCAGCAGCAAATCAGGTGATTCACAGTGGAAAGTTTGAAGAGCGGAGTGGGAGCTGGTGCATATTCTAAGATGCCTAGTAGGACAGAGGCAGTAACACTCATTTCTCTGGATGTGGTTATTGACTGCAACAGGAGCTGCTGAATCTAGGATCCCAGGTATGTCAACAGATTTGCTGTGAAAGTGAAGGAATGGGCTGTTAACTGTTGAAGAAAAATGCAGTATTATCTGCAACTGGTTTATTGTGGTAGGATCATTTTCAATCAGCAAAGTTTTCAGTCAGCGTTCACCGTAAACTTCAGTACAAGGAGGAAAAAGGATCAGGGGTTTGCTCATACCCTTTAATCCAGGGATGATAATAGGACTGTATATGTAAGTGGCCTATCTGTTGCTGCTGCTAGTGGAGACTTGTTAGATTTGGTCTAAATGCATGTCCTTATCTAATGAGCTATTGTTTTGAGATGATCATAATTACCCTGGTCTTGCTCCCTTGAGTTTGTTACAACTATATTCTCCGTGACTGAGCAGAAGCATTCTATTTCTTCTTGAGATGGGGGCATTACTTCATTTCCAGGAGGGCTACATGTCTAAAGCAAGTATATCAAATATCTCTGCTTCTCTCTTGGCTGCAGTAGGAGTGTATGCAGGTCAGAGAAGAAACTGTCCCCAATTAGATAATTTTAGAAGGTACTTTATAAAACAGAGAAATTAAAGAGTACATGCGGTAGAGCTCAGGTCAGTTTTATAACTACCTTTGGATTGCATGGAGTTGCTCTTCAAACAAAAATAAAGACAAATGCAGTTAAGTGCTTGAAAGTGAATTAGTGATTTGTGAGGTTGTACTGCAGAAATGCCTCATCCAACTTAGATGCACTCAAAGTAAAATTATGCTTGGACAGATGAAGTCTTAGTGTAAATAAATGCAACTCCCTTAATGGTAATAGGGTCACACCTTCTTGAAAACAGCTGAAATGATATGTATATTGCTGAAAAAGTAGGAGCCATGTTCTACTGAAATGGGATTTGTGCTTTGAACGGTATTCAACTTTCTCTAAATTGACAAGTGTTTTAAAACCCCTCTGTTATTTGTATTTTGTCAGCTATTTTATTTCAAGGCACCCGCAAGGTTGGGCTCCTATTGTATAAAGTGTTGTGCCAGAACTTAGGAAAAGAGAATACATTCCCCATAGAATTTACAATTAAATGGACCTGGCAAGGATGGGTAGGATATTGAATTTTGCAACTTGCTTTAATTCATTGAAGTGCTTGTATTGGAGACAATAGTGACATCAGTGTAAATATTTTTGGTAGTGTTTTTTAAGTTTGCCTCATGAAACATGTCAAGTATGATCCCTAGACATACAACTGATAGGTGTAGATAATTTAAGAAAGGCAGAAGTAGCTTAGGGAGGAAGAATGAACTGGGGTGACTAGGAGGCACAGAAGTAAGATAGTAGATAGCCAGAGTCTGACACAACGTTTGTTCTGAGGCACTGGCATTTCCTGTGAGCATAGAGTGGTATGAACCACAAGGAGGGATTTTGTGATTGAACTGGGAGAGAAATAGAATACGTGAAATGAGGTGCTTCATAAAAGACCCAAGTGATGCTTTCTCCTGCTTGGATCTTTTATGGAATCAGACATCTTTCCAGGGGAGGTAGTGGAATCCCCAGTTTTAGCAGTTAAAATTGACTGCCATGACTGTTCAATAAACAGATTATCTTGGTTGACAAAGAAATGAAGGGGCAGTATAAAGAGCTATAACACAGTGGAGTTTTGGGGTGTTGTAAGATGTGTATTTCTGATAGTGACCATGATCCTGGGTCTTAGTCAAGAAAAGGCTATTAGGAGAAGGAGTATTTGAAGCAGGTAGTCCTAGTACTAAGGGTCTGATATTTAGTCTAGTATCTTGTCATCTGGACAGTTGGAGTAAATAAGGAGGCAAATTGTAATCTCCATTTTGCTTTCATGTACTTTTGGAGATTAAAGATTACCATGTACACTTGAAAAACTGACATTTCTATTACAGATACTTAGAATAAAAAGAGGACCAAACTCTGAGATATGGTATGAGACTTGATTGCATTTTGGTCAGTCATCTTGCCATGAGAACTTTCTCTGATAACAAATGATTTTAAATGTATAAATAAACTTCTTGATCTTGGTGCAAACTGGAATTCTGTAGCTGTATGGGGGAAGCTGTTGCACTGCTGGGGAAGTTAAGCCCAGATTAAAATGTAATTTTAAAAATTATGCCTGTTCAGCCAGTAAGGTGTTAGTATCAGAGTTCTGCCTGTCCTGCCAGCTTTGGTCAGGCCTTTCTTCCTTTTTGTCTTATCTGTATGAAAAGTCATAGCCATATTGCAGTGTGATTTCACCCAACCTTCATTTAGAACAAAAAGGAAAATGAAAAATTTCACTTCCTCTCTGTTGCCTGACACTTCTTTCCGAATGATATCATCAGGTTTACTTGATATATTTTCACTTTAATGTCTTTTAAAAGATTTATATTTTAGCCTTTACTTTTTGTACCATTGTGATGTTTATAATTTGGAAAAATTGAAATAAACTGTTAATTTACACTGAGGATCAGGACAAATGGTGGGATGTAGGAGAGAGACAACATATAAAACTTTCAAAATATCTAAGCTATCCTTGATACCAAAGACACTTGGATGCTGGACCCTATGATATTATGTTTGGTCTAAAGTATAATTATCCTCCAAGAGAAAAAGAAAAAGGATTTAGAAGCCTAAGTGAAATTTAGGTGCAAGAGAAGACTATTAGTAGAAGGAATATTTAAAGCAAATAGTGAAAGTGGAGACAACAGACTAATACTAAAGGACTGATATTTTGTCTAATGTACCTCTTGTAGTCTAAACAATTGGAGTAAATGAGGAAAATCATAATCCTTATTTCACGTGCTTCTGGAGATTAAGTACACTCAAATGTCTTACATAATCTGTTACTACTTGGTCTTCATTAATGAAGGTGTGTGTGCATATCTGGTTTTAATAGTTTCTGTGAAGATGGAAAGAATTCTTTCATTACATAGATTCATGGAGTGGGAATTTGTTGTGTCCAGCCCAGCTTGCCTTAACTACGCCACCAGCAAGAAAGGCCTGCTAAGTAAATTGTGAATAGAGAGAGAGAAAAATGGTAGACACATTTTCAGTTCTATTCAGTGCAGTGCTGTTCAAGCAGTGCAGTTGAATGCTCAGTCACTGACCTTCTGAGGTCAACATAAGCATTTCATGTTCATTTCACCTCTCCATGTCTCAGTTTCACCAACTGTAAAATGCCTCTGTAAAGGACTTTGGGCTTCTTCTTTGAGCAAGTGTAGGTACTGGGAGTTACTTGTTACTTAGCACTGATTTAGGTTTAGGAGAGTAGCTTCCAAGGTGAGAGATTTCCCTTAGGAAGACAATGGTGCCATTGGGATGTGAGAGCAGCCTCAATGAATAAGTAATGCTGAACTATGCTCACTGAAGCCTGTAGAACAGTATGCAGGTTTTCTCAACACACTGTACAGCTTCACAATGACTCAAGTGGGCTGAAATCCCATACCAGGGTTAAGTATAACATATGACAAATGTAACTTCCACGCAGTCATGAGGATAGAGTCTTCCTGTTTACTCTGTGCAGTCATCACACTTTTTCTGCTCACAGCAATGAAACACAAAATGTTATTGATGTAGGAAGTTCCAAACTGACATCCTTGGAGACCTGTCAAAATTTCATAGCCCTCCATGTCCTAGTGAAGGACAGAGTATGGGTTGTGGTAGCATAAGTTACCGTCTGCTGTAGTGTGAAGGATCAGCATTTACATCCAAGCGTAGGTGTCTGCTGGGTCCATCAGCTTGCTGCAGGTGGTGTTGTGTTCAGTGACATGATAATGTCACTGTCTTCATCTCTGCAGTATGAAGCTATGAAGTGAGTGTGGAAGTGAAATTGGTTCATCTGGCTTGGAGTGGGCAGGATGCAAGCAGTAAACAAGCTGCATAACTTATGGAGAGCAAAGGAAGAGAACCCCAAATACGGTATTAGTGTTGGCTCTATGTCTAAACCAGGTTCATAAGTCTTTTTTTAAAAGAATTTTTTAAGGGATGCACGAATTGATAGTACAGATATGACTTTTTTTTTAGTTACTTTTGCCTTTTTGCATTTTTATTGACAATGGCAATCAGAGAGACACTGTAGAGAAGGAACTTATTTCTTAGAAATGGAGGTACATCGGTGTTTTTCTTTGAGACAGATGTGATGATGTGTTAAAGATTCTTCTAAGCTCTTAAAAGTGGGTATATTTGGTAAGTAAAGTGATGAGCTATGTTCATCTTGTGACAGGTCACCAGCTGCCTGCCCACACTATGATAATTTATATATGTCATATTTTGCATAGTCAGATGATGTCCTAGACACAAGTAAGGTTATAGCTCATTTTGATGGAAACTGGAGAAACCTGATCTCCACTGGTGTGTTGTCTTTATGTAGGCTCTGGGTAGCAAGGTGAGCTCACAGAAGGCTATGGCAAAGAAGTAGGGTTGCTGTGTCAAGGCTGTGTCAGTGACCTCTCAGAAGGCTATGAATGAAAACAGGGCTGTAAAGTAGATTAGAGGATACCAGAAGGATCCTTCTACCTACAGGAGAAGATGTGCCCATTGTAAGTTCAGCTTGATGGAAATGAGACTGCTAGAAGCATCTTGCTCCTTCATTGAGGCATATCCATTTCAGCAAAACAAGTAATGTAGTGACAATACCTCCTTCTTGTACAGAACTGTACATCTGCAGTATAGAAGAGCTGAGTGTTGCTACCTGTTTTGATCAGCACACTCATGTGGGGAATCCTTGGCTTTTGCACACAGCTCCTATTCCAGACAGTCCTTCAACCCCACTCTAGGTGGGGAATGCAGAAATAGGTGGTTTTACAATTGCAGTGACTTGAGTGCAGGGGGAGGCTCAGGGACAAAGTTGGGGGTGGAATCCAGCTTTCTTGCATGGTTTAACAGTTTGTCTTGCCAAAGCCCAAATGAGGTGTGTAGTACATGCGCATCTGTCTCACAGGAGAGAGCTTGTTCATGTGATTGCAAAGTGGTAATGTCATTGTCCAGGAGCAGAGTGCCTTGTCATCAGAACTGGGAAAGAGTCAGTGGTTGCCAACGTTTCTATACTGCTGAACTTCCCAACTCCAATAGTTAAAACTGTCAGTGTCTAGTTTCATGGGACAGTGGACTTGTAACAGATCATGCTAACTCTAAATAACACAGTATCTTTAACTTCAGGTCTCGTTTCAGAATGGACAAAGCAGCAGAACTCACATGGCAAGTGGAGGATTCACCTGGTAAGACAGAACAGCAAGAGCAAAGCCCTAATGATGGAAACAAAGCAAAAGTGCCAGGACAACCAGCACACAGCAAGGACAACCCACCTCAGAGCCATACCCTCCAGTGGGAGACTCTAGGGCGACAGTTTGTAGAGTATGAGCAGGTTGCTCCATTTCTCATCCCAGAGGAGCAACAGAGAAGGCTGATGGATTTTCTTCCCCTCTTCTTAAAGGTTTGCTCTCCTTGTTGCCTTTGGTGAAGATGCCAAGGATGTAAATTTGAGTTTCTGTTGCTCTGTCTGTTCTGTGGTGACTGTAACTGCCAGTGGAGTTAACGGGAGCATGGTCCCTTTGTCTAGGTGATAATTATTTTTATTCCATTGGGAGCCTGGGGAAATAGTTAATTCTCCTCCTTTCATCTAACTAACCTGCTATGTTAGCATGAGAAAAATCTGTGGGGGAAGGCTGCTTTATTTTCATGAGTGGTTAAATTCTATTCTTGGAGTTAAGGAATATGTTGATGAGACAGGCATGTTTCAAAGTGAATACCCTGCAAAGACATCACTTCATGTCTGCCTCATCTATTTTGTTCCTTAGTGGTGTCTGAGCACAGTTTCAGTCTAGGAAAGTGTGGTTGTGGCATGCAGCCAGCTAGGGGAAATATAGAGGTACAGTCTTAAGATGGAATTTTTGGGTTAATGACAGTGCTGATGTCTAATTTTAGTGCTTGAGAGAGGAGTTGTGTTTTAGACAGGGAAACTGTGGCATGAGGAGAGGAAGGTCGTGCTGTGAGGGACACAGCTGAGAACTAGAATATTTTTGTTAGCAGGCTGTCTTACCCCATGACCTAGAGCTTCCATCAGTCAACAGCTTCTGAGATGGGCATAATGAAAGGAAGAGCTCTGTAATAAATGGGAGACTTATGAGTTGGTTTTGTTTGCTAGAGTCTGTGAAACATACAGGGAGCTGTTTGAGTGGATCATGCAATGACAGAATGGCAGAATTTATACTTGTAGGAGAAAACTTGGCCTATCTTTACATGAACTGTAGCCATGTAGTACAGAAAAACTGTTTGTCTCTTGAACTACCTTGGTTATTTATAGGTATTGAATATAGGTTTTTACACTCATACTATATAAGTCTTTCAGAAAGAAAATAAAATCTCCTTTTTTTTTTTTTTTTGTTTCTTTGTTTTTTTTTGTTTTAAAACAAATTTTAATGATGGCATATTCCAGCCATCTGTACTTGTGAGTTTTCAGTGTTCCTGAGTGACCAAACTCAGATCCATCTATTTCCTACCTAGTTGAGCTGGTGTTCTAAAACAAAGTCAGTGGGTTGGTGACAAAAAAAAAATGTTAACGGCATGATCACTGTTTTTATAGAGGCATCGTCAAAGTGTGATACTCCCTAGTGAGAGGGACATTCTGAACTGTGTGTGAAGGAAATCACTGTGCTCAGGGCTATTAAATCTTTGGTGTCCATAACAGCAAAGCAAGAATAACTTCCAGACAGTCATAAGCATTCCACTCATCTGGGTGGAACATGAACCTGGTGCAGAGCAGGACCTTGAAATCACTGTAGATGTTGCTGTCAGCTAATAGCACTGAAACAGATCACTCACTGGTGTCAATGTGATGCAAACAATTGAGCTGGGGGTAAGATCTGGTGGTGCCTATGGTGAAGAGTTTGTTGTGTTTGAGTATAAGCTTGCCCTGGTCCAAGACAGTGCAGACAAAATGAATGGAAGGGTCTGAAAAGTCAGTGAGTGTATATCCTGAAGTCTCAGAGGTGGCCTTCTCATTTAATCTAAATGTCCCCATGGCTATTTAATGATTACTGAACAAAGCTTTCACTTTACACCACTTCCTCTCAACTTCTAGATTTCTTTGCATAGAAGGGTGTGGTGTCCCTCCTGAACCAAAAGCTATATCTGAGCAGAACAGCTGTTCCTCTGTGTATGTGCCTGTCACTGGAAACTAATCTCTCTCTCTGAATGTGGCACTGGATGTTCTGGGCCAGTTTTGGCTCTCTTGGGAGCTCAACACCACTTTATCAGGTCACAACAATTATGGCTTTGCAAAGGTGCAGCATTCCTTCTGCAGCCCGCAAAGAACGCTCTTCAAAGTCACATCAGGACTGATAAGCTAACATTTTTCTGTAGAGGAGCACATTCATATTCCATGGATATATTCGGGTTAATTAGCTATTTCGGCTACAGAATATTTTCAGAATGGAGATGTGATGTTCTCATTAGCTTACCATTTGATTTTGTGCCCAAAGGGAGAGATTCTTCCCCTTCACTTTTCTTAGATGTATCAGTAGAGCTTTGCAGTCCTTGTGGGCATTTAGGCTCAGATGTGTGGCTAGAGCATTTTGGTTTTGCATCATTGATTTAGAAGTATATTTTGGAGGATCTGGCCCTTTAGCATTGAGTCATCATGTTCTTCCCCATATGACTTTTACTCCCTTCATGTACCAGCCTTCTGCTTTGTGTGAAGCCCCTGGGCGGTCTTAGGGAAACACATCTCAGTTTGAGTGGTACATGTTATAAAGTTCTTAACAGAAACTGCCTCGCTTCCTCCTTTTAAACAGGGGACTCTGCATAAGTCCTCTCTATCCTTGGAGGATTTTCATCTCTTGCTTTTCCTTTCCTTGTTTGATCTTGCAAGTGCCAGTGCATCTTTGTCTTTTTGTCTTAGAGTGCTTTAGCTCTTACTCAATTGGCTGGAGAGAGAGGGCACTAACCAGGAGCTACCCGGGGTGTGGGTGCTTAGTACTCACTGATACTCCTTGATGTAGAAGGTGTAGGAGGAAAATGTTAGCCATCTGCCTGTGATTCAGGTCTAGTCTGGGAGTTAGTTTAATGTGCTCTCTGTATCTTCCCTCTTCGTGCCTCAGAAAGTATCAGAATGTTCTATCATAAGGCTGGCTTTTGTGCTAACATCTCTCTATGAAGCATGGAATTAAGAAGGACATATGGCAACAGCAGACACAGGAAATTTGTGGCAGAATCTTAAACATGTAGAAACAGACTTAGGAAGTAAGATCAGATTACACTGATAGCATATTACTTGAGTTTCCTCTGAAGGCAGGCATCCTGAAATGGAGTCAGGCTGGTATTCTTCCAGATACAGATCTTTACAGGCTTAAAGGTGAATATGGAACTGATTAGGTCCGTTCTTAAAGGAGAGCATATTCTAGAGGTTGATGCCTGACCTGTAGGAAGATCACCAATAAAATTAAGTCAGAACATTAGTCACCTGGTCTGTAGTGAGATGGATGAGCTAAACATTTCCACAGTGGTAGCAGTGCTATGAACCTTTGGTTACTGTTCTCTGCTGTATGTAGTCTGAATTTCTAAAATTTATCCTACTCTTTCTGTTAGCAGAAGAGTATAAGTCCTTTCTGAGGTGTTCAGAGGGTGTTCCTCTTTGAGGCAGAGGATGAGGAATCTACTATCACTTTCTGAAAAAATGTATAGCTAAATGTCAAACATTGTATATTATCTGGTGGTTGTGGGCTTGTCTTTGCGTTTGCTCAGCTTGCTTCTGTTCTTTACAGATCTTCCCTCACTTCTGCATCAGAAGTGGAGGAATTGGTGATCTCTGAGAAGCATTTGTGGTAAAAATCTTTAAAAAAACTGGCTTGTGTTTTTTAATATTGTTGATTGATAACAAGTAATGGAAAGCAATGGTAGGGAAGGAAATAATGTTTGTTGAGTGTCTTCTTTCACAAACAGTTGCACTAATTTCTTGACAGTATTATGGAGTGTCTGCTCCAAACAATTTTAGAAGAGATGTCTTCTTATTTTTGCTACCTTCCTCTCAGCCTCACAGCTTGATTTTTCTGAGCTTTTAGAAGAAGGAGGCTTTTGTAAAGAAAATTTTCAAGTTTGATGGGGACTGTAGTGTCTCAGCCTGGTATCTAGAGGTGAATGCTGCGCTATTGTTAATACATTGATATGTGTGGCATCAGATATTCTATATAAAAGTAATGGTACCTGATTCTCAGAGGCCAGTTGGGTGTGATAGTATTAGTCTACTGGAATAGGTTTTTTTGTTGCTTTTTGATTTTTTTTTTCCCCTTCTAAGTCAAGGCTAAAAAGCTTTTGAGAGGGGATCTGCTTGGCAGACTCAGAGCAGGGAATCATCAAGTCTTGCCTTGTTCCTCTTGTTTTGCACTGAATTGCTTGTCCATTGTTGAACAAGTAATTTACAGACGTATCTGCAAATTGTTTATAAACCTGTCTATAATTTTTTCCTTGTCTAGCTATGCATTTAGGACTATACCTTCCTATTTAGGGGTGCTTATTATAGCATAAGAAATGTGTGGAAATCCTGATTTGATAAACACTTACTGTCATCATCCCAGCATTTTAAAGTGTATCTTTTCTTATATTGGCACTGATCTGTATTCATGATGCGAGTTGGCTTGTTACGTAAATTCCTAGCCAGGCGGGGCTTGGCATCATACAACCTAACCTCATAGACAGATGTGTTAGGCAACTCATATTGCTGCAAAATAATACCCAGTGCCTTTGGGGCTTGAATATTGCTGGGGTTTCTGCTCCTTTCCCCGTGTTTTCTTTCATTTCCTTAGTTTGAAGCAAAGATTATTTCTGTCCAGCAAGAAACGGTGATTTTATAAGCCTTACTTTCCTCCTAAGATAGAGCTAAAAGTCAGAGACTTTATGAATGTATTAAAAAAAGCAACAACAAAAAGCACAACTCCAAACAAACAAACAAACGAAATGAAGTATTTTGCTTGTTTGTTCTGTGATTTTTATATATTTATTGACTTGAAAGAAATAGTTCAGTTTCAGTTGAATTTTAGCCAGCTGCTACCTGGGAGCCATCCTGGAACACACTTGCAGAAGTCCCTTATCACCATGGTTTCTTTTGAACAGATCTGTTGCAAATGCTCCATGAGAGCAGTTCCAGTCACATTTCAGTCTCTGACTGGCTAAGACTGCGCAATGACTTGCTGCACAGAGAAAATACAGTTTTTACTTTTACTTATTATTCAATTTAAAAGTCAGGTTTTGTTTATTATGTGTGTTGGGGAGACCAATTTTTGTAGAAGGATATATCTTTACTGAAAAATTCTTGGACAGCTGTAGTTGTAACCTTTTCAGGGTACAGGGTGTTTATGTTGTATTTCAAAAGGCACTAGCATACTTTTTTATACAAATAATTAGTGACGCATTTGCTATGACAAACATTTACATTGTTTGAATTGTATTCAATGAAGAAAATAATGTAAATGTTCCCTGGTAAGTGCATTATGTGATTCAAAAGGTAGTTCCAAATTGATTTCTGTATCTGTGGTGTCAGGCTCCTGCCTGTCTGGAAAATACTGCTTAATGGACTACACTGTCTGGGGATGGAATTTTGCAGGAGTATGCTAGCTTTATGTTTATCTATATTTATTAATACTTCTCAATCTACCAAAATCATGCTATATCAGAAAGACTTAACACTTCCACTTGGATTTCAGGCCTGGGAACAGTCTGCTGGAGTAATCGTATTCCCCAACATTCAGCTATTAGCCAGTGAGGTTTCCAAGCTTCTGACAAAAGAAATTAAGAGGAACCTCAATGGCAAACCTGCAGGTAATGATTCCGAGCCATATGCACTGGATCGACTTATTCTGGGAATGTGCTGTCATTCAGCAGTCTGCTGCTTACCATGAGGGAAATAGAGGGAACGGGAAAATGCTACATCTAGCAAAACAGATTTAGCTTTCTAAAGAAAGCCTGACCTAGCTCTGGTTTTGGATGATTGCACTGAAGATCTGACCTTATATGACACACTGACCTTGCACTGAACTTTTGTATCGGGAAACATATAATACTGTAGTTATGCAGTAAAAGAGTAGGTTACACACTGTTCTGAGGAGCTTGCTTTGATAAGAAAAGTACTGCTAGCCACAGATGGCTTTCCTGGTGGCAGATTTCAAGAACTGAGCTGATATTCCTAGTGAAGCTTGTCAGTTTGAAAGATGTAGTTCACAACAACTGACCTGGATCAAAACCTTTTTATGTCCTTCTATTCACTTTGGTGGACTCCTGCTACTGTAACTTTGTTAAATTTGTGAGAGCTGTTAAGAAAGGATCAATGCAGCATTTTCATCTTACATTAAAGAATTAAATTCTAACATTTTTGTGGTAACAGAGGAAGCTCGTCTGGCTTTGGAGCAATTACTACAACAAAAAGGGGAAGCAGAAGATGGCCCTTTGCTCCTGAAATCAGTGTATCTACTCTCACAGACTGATTCGGTAAGCAAAATCACTACAAAGGGGTAGCCCTTTTTATTTCATCTTGTTTTATTTTGTTTCCTTTTCATTTCAGAGAAGCTGGGTGGCCACTCCAACAATAGAATACCTAAGTCTCATAATGTTTGCATTATCCCCAGTGCTTTGTGCTTCAGCATGCCCAGGGTGTACAGTCAGTTAGAGGACACACCACCAGAAGGGAAGTAAGCACTCTGTGCTTTCAGATACCCTTTTTGTTTTGATCATAAGGCAGCTGGGTTTTATCTAGTGATCTTCTCATTTATCTTTTGTTTGTTTTCCCCCATTGTGTATCACTGCTCAACAATCTTTCTTGGTCACTCCAGTTTACATACCCAAAAGATGACTATTAAGTCTGTCAGGTAATGCAGTGGTTGGATTTTCCATCCTGGTAGCCTCTCACTGCGAAGCATTTCAAAATGTTTCACAAACTCTACTTGGACAGCCATCTGGAATTCAGACTGCCATCAGCAGTACAGCCTGATGATG
The DNA here is from genome assembly GCA_024611175.1 of Megaceryle torquata. Taxonomy (NCBI): domain Eukaryota; kingdom Metazoa; phylum Chordata; class Aves; order Coraciiformes; family Cerylidae; genus Megaceryle; species Megaceryle torquata. The sequence goes on along the minus strand of JANIJG010007963.1, from coordinate 28,592 downwards.
AGCACTGAGGATGTGTTTATCTCTGACATTGAGCTGAGCAGTTTGTCTCATCCTTATTCAGACAGATGAAAATAAATTCTTATCAGCTCCTAGTGGACACAAACTGTGTCATAAGCAGCTCAATAAAATTGCATATATAATCAGTCACAGCATGAAGTTCCTGAAGAGGTTTTTGGGGTTTTTTTTCATAGTTTAAGACATTGCTATTTTTTGTAGAACACACATTCACAAAACTTCATGTCACAAACATCACTCTTTTCTTCAATTTGCTGATTTTTGTTCTGACTGCTGTGTGCCAAGTGTGCACACTGGCACTGCTCTGTAAATTGTTTGCAACCGTAGTGCAGATGGGAAGAAACTAAGTGTTGAGAAACAGTGTCTCTTGCATTTATAAAAGCTATAATTAGAAGTGTGTGTGCAGTTACTCAATATGTTACAAAAGCAAAGGTGTTACAGCTAAATTGATGCTCTGCTGGGTCAAGGAGGGAATGGAAAATTCATGCTTTTAACATACCAGGCCTCTATAGCTGCAGGGTTTCCTGTGAACTAATGATAAAGGGGGCACTGTCTGCCTTTTTAGGGAACTATCTGCTTAAGTCAGACTTGCTGCTATTTGAACTACTGGTTAGCTTGCAGGTTGTGTGCTATATTGACTGTAGGCCTCCTTATGAAGGACATAGTAAGTACATCTGTCAAAGATGTCGTTCAGCTGGAGTAGGAAGTTCTGGGAAAAAGCTATGGCAGCATGTCATCAGTGTGTTTACTTCTGCCAAGTGATTTTGTACTACCATGTTATATGATTACCACACTTGTGTGCCCTAGAGCCCTTGTAAGGATAAAACCTACTCAGGCAGCTCTTTCATCTGCCGTGACTACTCTCAATGTCTAAAAACACAAGGAAATTTTGGTCAGTTCTTGGAGGGGCTGATTTTTATTTTTCTTACTCAGAGAACTGTGTGGAACATCATTGGATCTGGCCTTCCAGCTGCTCTTATGCAATGCCTGTACCTTTTCTTTACTTTTCCTCTGAAGAAAACCAGTGATGATGGAGAGGCAAGTAAGGATGACAGCCAAACTCAGGAAATGCTTGTTAAGGTGAGATGTACCTGTTGTAGTTCATTTGCCCTGAGTACTCAGACATTCTCATATGCTTTTAGCTGGTGATTAATTCAAATTGCCAAACAAAAGTAGTAAATTTGGACTGAAAACCACTGTACAAGCATCAGGAACAGTATAAAACAATCTGAGATCATGCCACTATTATATATAGGTATATAATTATGTTTGTTTGGTTTGTTTGTTTGGGTTTTTTTTTCATTGGTTTGGGTTTGTTTGGGTTTTTATTTGTTTTTTGTTTGATTGTTTTGTTAAACAAAACAACATTACTTTGTATAGAGGAAACAAAAATCCACTGACAATATTCTTGTGGTAGTTTTACTTGTTCATTTCTCTGCATCCTTTCTCCCAGCATTTGTATCAAACTATAATCCTTCCCCCTAATATATTCTTCACCACCCAGATATTTGTAAGGTGTTTATTGTAGCTGATGTTTGTTTGCTTTTCAGATAATGCTTAACATGTACAGAGAGAAACAAGGTGTAGAGGAACTTCTAGCAGCTGATAAGCTTCAGTCATTAATTATAGCAACTGCTTCCCTCTGGGACCAGTGTAGCCACTCCTGGAAAGTACCCACAGGTCGTGTGCTGAGAACAATTTCAAAGGCTCAGACCAAAAACAGCATTATGTACCTACAAGGTTTGGTTTAATAATTTGACTTCTATTTTCCTTATAAGTCCATTGTGAATGATTAAGAGGAACCTCCCTGGGACAGATTTTTCTCTACATCATCTGTTAGTCAGCCAGTTGCAAAGTGTGAGCTCTTGTGAGCTTTATTTAGTACTGATAGTCATCTGAAAACTTAATTTTTTTCTACACAAAAATTAAAATTACAGGTAAGAACCAATTCCATGTGATCACACTAATGTAGGCAAGCCCAAAATTTATTTATTTATTTTTTAAGTTACGTGATTCAGTGTGTGAGCCTAAGGCACATTCTAAATGCAAGGTTGAGGGCTCTGCCAGAGGAGCATTATCTTTTGGGGCAATATCATGATTGGCTGAGTTACATCCTCATTTCTTCCTAAGCTTCATTAAGCATAGGCAATTTTTTTTGTGATTAAGTACTGCAAAGGCCATGAATTTCAGTTTCTTAGAAGACAAAAAAAAAAAAAAAAAGTTATGTAATGCACACTTTACTGCCTGTATTCCTTGTCATGGAGTAACTGTGTATAGGTATTTTTATTTTTTAAATAAATATTTGGCTTCCTTGGTGAGATAGAAAGACTGAGAAATTATAGTTATAAGAGTATGGAACAGTTTAGACATTTTGAAGCTGTCCTGGGAGGACTGTCAATTAGATTAGACAAGAAACCTAGGCTTCATTGCTCAGAGCAAGATGTGTATACCCCATTACATATGCCTCATTGAGTAAAGAATTAGTATGTGAACTCTGCACAGAATGTGTGATTGACTTCATACAAGACAATTAAATATGTCAGCATCCACTTACCTTGTACTCAGACAGTGAATCCAGCTGTCTATGAATTTTATTGAGCGAGTGGGTTAGAAGTTCATACTCCTGAGACTGAATCACCTTCTAAGAATTAAGCAAAGAAATGCATGCACACTTAAAACCCAGAAATGTTCTTAATGTAGCCTCTGAAATGAGTGTGATGTTCATATATTCTCTTGTCTTTTCTTTCTAGAAACAGAGTTAACTGAAAAATAGCTTTTCAAACTTTTTCTGGTTTTGTTAGTAACTTTGAACCTGTTTGTCTGTACTTAAACCTGCCATTTCTTGTTCCCTACAGCTGTGGACTGCATTAAAATAGCTATTCAGAATCTTTTTAAATTGTCTGATACCCTGCCTGCTTGTGATGTGTGTGAAGCTGCTAGTATTGTCTTGTGCTTTGTGAAAGATTCCTATCCCATATCATCAGCTTTATTAACAGAGTTTGAAAACAACGATGGCTACCAGCTCCTGCTAAAAATTTTACTTCGGTAAGTAGAGAGGTTTTTACTGGGTTTCTAGAGGATGGTAAAACTTTTTCAGAATGCATGGTGGTCTATTTTAAAATATGAATCAGGCATGTAATCCTGTGGGGATGCAAAGCCAGTAATAAAGACCCCAAGATTGGGTCTTTGCTCCTTTTAGGAAGGCAAGCAATGCGTAATTTCTTCTGCAGAAACCATGATGGAAATTAATGGTAGGAGAAGTTAGTCTACAAGTGGGATAGGGATTCACTGAATAGAAGATAAAAGTTCTTCATCAATTAGTATTAAAGGGGATATACGTCAGAGACATCTGTTTCAGTTAAGGTGAACTCATGATCCAGGAATGCATTTAGAAGGAAAACCTGATCTCCTTGCTGTACAGAAAACAAACAAAACACCCCCAAATTTATATCTAAAATGGCTACATTCATCAGAACTGAGATATATATGAACATATCAGGACAAATCCTCACTAGCTATCCTAATCAAAAGTACAAAGTAGAATCTTTTACTTTCCTTGTTTCCTTGCATTGTCGACCCACACTCTGTGCTGTATCAAAACAGTACATTATACCCTTCCCCAGAAGTGCTTAGGAGCTTTGTTCTGATTCTCTTTAATATCATATGCAGAGAGAATTTCCAGATCTTCCCTATCTATTGTTTCCATTCTGGCTTTTCCTTTTCTTGTACTGCCTTCTCCAACACGTGCAAGAACTTTGGTCCCTGATCAGTATGTTAGACTGAGGGGGAGTATTTTGTAATTTACCTCTAAAAGATTGTAATTTGAATCATGTATCCGAAGATATCTCTAGGTGAGTATGATTTCTGATGATTTTTGGATGGCACAGAATTACTAACCTACAACTGGAAAATTTTTGTCTTTTTCTGGCAGTATTTTCTTTAGTCACCATCAATTGTGTAGTTTCCCTTAATAAATAAGCTCTGTTGAGATGTATATTTCTGATGAAATTCTATCCATATAAGGGCAGAAACACCCAATCTTTATCAGTAAGGTCTATGACCGCTCCCATCCTTTTTAACTAATGTCACTAAACTGGAGAGACAGAAATGGCATACAGGTGCTCAGGACTGCAGTTTAGTCACCTTTTACAGCATATACTGGCAGAAAGGGATAGACAGCTGCTTTCCTGAATGTTTTGTGACCAGGTCTCCTTTTCTTTGATGTTTGGTATTCCTTTTTCGGGTAAAAAGAATCTCACTGATTGCATTCTTTCACACCAAAATAGATCCTAGCATTTGCCCTGGTATATTTCTATTTTTTTTCCTTGTTTAGATTGGAACACATCTGTTTTGGTTTTGTCTGAGATTATTCTAACTTCAATTATCAGAATATTATTCTGCCACTAACCCTTGCCCAGATGCTGAAGTTTTCCTTCAGAACTGATCCCTCAAAGCAGTACACAATAGAACATGATAAGCAGCTCTGAGCCCTTTGACAGATTCTCACTTCAGTCTGAACTATGGCAAATCTGCGGTTACGGTTCAAATTATTTCCTTGCATATGTCAGATACACTATGTCTGATCTTCGTGTCCGATTCACAAAGCTCAAGCAATACCATATTTTTCCCTTCCTAAGGGTTGAGATTTTTCTGTTGTTTATCTCAGTTAGTAATCTGTAACCTTGCTAACCATATGCTTACCTTTTAGCGTGAAGTATGTGTTTAATTCTTTGGTCTCTCACAGAATTTAAATTTTTACTCCCCAAAACAGGCTTTTTTAAGAAGAATTACTGTTTATTTTTTTAAAAAGTGCATGTAACTGGACTGAATTCCAACTTTTATTTTCTTTTTCTTTAGAAGACTTTTACAGTATTACTTCAGTTTTCTTCAGTTTGTAAATTTTGTTCTGATTCAGAATATGACTCCACAATGTGGAGTTACTGTTTGTAAGATGGTTAAACAAATCACAGAATTAAGACCAAAAAAACCCCAGTAAAATAGACTGGGTAGGAGTGGGAAGTAACATGGGTCGCTCCATGTGTGCTCAGTATCTGGTGATATATACAAAATGTTTGTATTACCAAGGCATAAACAGATGACTGTCACAAGTTTTGTTCCTAGGTGTGAGAGGTTGCAGCAAAATGAAGGAGACCCCTATCTGGATGAGATCGTGGACATGCTGACTTGCCTTACAACCTGTGGAAAAACTGAACTGAAAGTGTCTGGCAATATTGTACATCCACAATTACCACACTTTGATTTTGAGCAGACACGGTCTTCTGGTACAGTATCTATATACAAATATGTGGTTATGTAGGTGAGTGATAGAAAAATGAAGCTCTATTCATTATGTGTCTTAAGATGGAGGAAGGAGTATGAGATGGAATCTTCTGATCTAGAACTTAACACTGTGGTAGCCTGAATGCTGCCTGCATCAGACTGAACTGACCATGTCAGCTGTAGGGTCTGATCCAAGGTTGAGAATGTTCCTCCCAGTCACATTTCTCATGTCTGTGACTCTCAGACATGGTTTAACGTTATAGTTATGGTGCTTGCACCATAATAAATAGCATTGATCTACAAATTATCTCACCTGGTTTTATCCCACAGGAATGACAGTGAAAAACCTCCAGGCTTTTCAAGTGTTGCAGTCTATTTTCCAGAAGAGTAATGATCAGCACCTCTGTGGACGAATCTTGACAGCAATTGCTACCATATGGGCCTGGGACACAATGAACTTTTTTCTTCTGGAATGGACACTGCAACCTATCAACCAGTTTACTGACATAATCCATTTCAAACCATTCCCAGTCCAAGTCCAGTTCTTCAAACTGGTAGAGTCCATAGTGCTAGACCTGTCATACATCCCCCATGAAATTTTGAAGAAGATTCAATGTTTGATAAAGGAAAACATAGTGCCATTCTGCACCTTAACAGCTCTCCAGTGCCTTCTCAGCATGACCAAGAAGGACCTGTTATTCAGCGACATATTCCGTGACTCTGGGCTCTTAGGCCTACTGCTGGCACTTTTGAGGAAGCAAGCCAAGATCCTCAGGAAGTCAGGTACAGCTTAATGTCACTCATAATTACTGTTAAAGTAGGCACATCATCAGGAATGCATGAATCTCTACAGTGAATTTATAAATGTTATATACTGCACAGCTAGATTTTGTCTGCAAGCCAACTGCCCTAAGTTTGTCACATACTAAGCTGGGTCCTCTCTGAAATTCCACCTGTTTATCATTAACTGCCTACACAGTTCTGGGCTATTCCTCACCACTGTTTGAAGAATTATTCTGGAGGATCCCATTCAGCCCACGATTTTAAATGAGGTCTCACTTTGGGATTCTCTGAGATGCCAGCTTGAGAATAGAGGAAGAAAGAGTTTTCCACAGTGCTTAGTTCATCTGAAAATAGTACTTAATCCTAAGGACTGGTGATGGAAAGCAATTTCTTGATTTTTGATCATATTACCTACAATTACTACAACCCATTGTCATCTGATATAGTTATTTACTGTCAAGAAAAGAGGGAGGTAATAGTCCTGATGTGGTAACTGTAGAGTACAGCTGATTTAGGGGATAAATTCACATATTTTAAAAGTTTGTAACTGCTATTTTAAAGAAACAAAAATATATGATAACATTTTCTGTGCTGTATGAATAGGGAAAAGCCTTTAAATTTCAGAGCAATAGAAGGAATATGAACTGCAAAAGAAGTTTCAGAGTGCAAACATCCATTATCTGCAAGGACACTTCTATTTGCTCTCTTGATATCAGACAACTAAAGTTTTATACAAGAGTACTTAGTATTTATCTTGCCAATCCTTATCGAAGCTTCTTGAAAACTTACCTTCTAGTCATGAGCTGGTCTATAGGGGCTTTCTTCTGTCTTTGCATTAATTTCACTGCTTTAGATTACTTGTTTCTCTCAATTTTATAGAATGAGTAATTGAATGGGTATGTAATTTATAAATTTAGACAGATGAAGAGGGATGAGTGGGAAGACAATGTGTGAAGTGATCACTACTTCCTCCTTCTTTTCCAGAAATTTAGCCCACAAACTTCAAGACATTTAGGTCTAAAAATAACTTACCTTACACAGTCCAATCCTGTAAATGTTTGCTTTTGAACATGCAGGGGGTTTATGCTCTTCACTTTTAATTTAGGTATTTAAGTACTTCCTGATGCTATAATATTTTAACATGTCATAGATGATATTCTGTAGGGTTCTTTTATTTGTGTTTGTTCATACCTACATCAGTTGGGAAGTGGAACCCTACCATTCCCAGTATTGCCTAAGTTATGCAGAGCTGGGCTGCAGAGCATAGAATCAGACCTGTGCTTCCCAATCCCAGACTAAACCCTGATGACTAGGCAATGCCCTGTCTGTATTTTGTTGCTCATTTTGGTGTTCAAGTAGCCTGTACGTAGTAGTTAAGAGGAAAAAAAAAAAAAATTGCTGGAGAAATGCTTTTCTTTTTTTGGTTTGATATATTTTAGCTATAGCTAACCCTGTTTTGTATAAATTGTATTATGGATTTTAATATACTGACAGCTGGAACTCATCTGGAAGAAGGCATTGAGAAGGAATTAAATGCTGTGATGCTGAAGATGGTTGCTGCCCTTACATTGAAGTCTGTGAGGAACACTGGTAAGAAATGGCAGATGATTACATTACCTTTATGATATTTGGTGGTAAGTGACCACGCTGCCACTTAAGGAGCAACAACAAATTATCCAACTTTTGTGCTTCACTGAGAAGTGGAGGACAAAAGCTAGAAGTGTAGGGATAATGGGGATACCCCAGGAAGAAATGCGGCAAAGATATTGTCATCTTGCATAATGAGCCTTGTCCCAGTAGTCACCCTGCTTCCCTTATCCTTGTGGATACTTCTGAAGTATGTATATAGAAAACAGAAACTCACCTTGTGGAAAAAAAGACTGTGTGTGAGTTTTGTGTATTGTTTGTTCATCCAGATTTTCTTTCATGGCATCTATTATTTGAAAACTCGATGGGATCAGATCCATGCTGAGTAACACTTGTGGTTTTAGTACTGGCGTATGTAGGAGATGCTTGTGTGAGGAATCTTGCAGAACATAGCAATATTGAAGTGAATACTTCTGAATACTTATATCCACTCAATTCATTCCTGAATCCTAGAATCATCATCTTTGCAGCATCTTATGGAGTGCAAATATATTGTCACAAACTATTAAATTCCCCTTTGTAAACTAAAGAGATGTTTAAGCTAAAAACCAATAAGCTGTCTTTTCCTTTTCATTTGTTGTTGTATTGGGAAGCTGTCATCTGTGATAATTAGAAAGCATGGTCATCCAGTCATTTTATCCCTAGTTGTTCATGTGCCATTCAATTTGTCTCATCTTTAGCTTAACCAGCTCTTCTTGCCTCTCCTGCTGTATTTGTAGAGATGTGGCACTTCACACCAACACTGAAAATCTACCTGTGAAAACTACAAGTAAAGGATAGTTTAAGTAACAAATGATACCATATTTGTCCCCAGTTGTTCTGAAGGACTATGGAATGGTGCCATATATCAAGATATTTTTGGATGATGAGTGCTACAGGAGTGCTACTCTCAGCATCTTGGAGCAGCTATCAGTCATCAGCTATGAAGAATATATGAGCATTATAATTGGGGCCCTCTGTTCTTCTACTCAAGGGGAACTACATCTGAAACTTGATCTGCTGAAGGTAATTAATGTGGCTTTCCACTTGGTGGTTGTTTTCTTGGAAACTGCTTGGGTTATGGAAAATTGCTTTCAATCACACTCCTAGCACAGTGGTTTTTTCCAAGAAGGTAAGTGCAGGAGAAAGAGTCATGGGCCAGTTTTTGATTCTGGCAAATACGACGGTTTAATTTTTAGCAATGTGTGAGTGGTCAACATCTTCACTCAGTATCAGATTTTGAAGTGTTTTGAAGATTTAATTAGTAATTCAAGGCAGAGAACTGGAAATTATAAAGGACACAAGTTGTGTGAGCAGTTCTATGTAACATTATAGAGAAAGGAGAAACAAATGTCAATGAAAGTGGAGGGTACATGGAGGGAGGATGTGAGAAGAGGTAAAGGAGTAAGATTGTAAGGAGCAGTGTAGTCATGAGATGAACAGCTCAATTCTGTTTTTCCAAGGTTGAAACTTTGCTATTAATTTTGACATCACTTGCATACACCACTGTCATGGAAAAAGAGATGAGATGATGGAAAGGAGAAGTCTTATGAATGTTTGGAGGAAGAAATTAGAATATGAATAACCTCTATTGTGTTTGTAGAGGATCTGATCCGTGAACATTGAAGCAAAAGAAAGAATCAGTGTGCTTTAATTTTGCTTAAATCATAGGCACCAAACTGAAAAGCAGCAGTGTTGTAAGCACTGTTTTACAGTTTCATTCTACCTTCTTTACCAAGTATGAACTAAATTCACCTTTCAGCAGCTGCTTCTGTGATAAAAGAACCATGTTACTTTAAAAATGTGGCAAAGTTTATAACTTTGATTTGAAAAAGTAAACTTTAACTATATTTGTGAAAAAGTTGAGTATGGTATCCAAACTAATATGAAAATAAATGCAGCTTCGCTGTCTAATTTTGACAAATGATAACAGTATTAAAGCATAATGTAAGCAAATGAATTTATTATCTACATCCATTGGGACTGTGATTGTGTTATGCACAAATTCAGATTGATTTGCTAATATATATTTTTCTGTTAAAGCCTGAGCCCAAATGCAATTAGCACTGCAGTATTCCAACGTGGCACGTGAACAATTATGAGGAATAACAAATAATGGAATGTGAAATAAATTCTGTTAACGTTAACTGAGTTAAGGGTTTTCCAGCAGACATTGGTTTTACAGATTCAAGATGGAGGAATACTAACTCATAGGCGATTAAATTCTAACTGAGTTAGAGCTGGAGGAAATGTGGTTATTGTTGACCTTCTCTGAAATGTGTTAAAACCACCCTGATAACTTCAACTGAGTTATTAAATTTACTTCCTGTTCAGAAGCCTCTGCCTGGTTTGATACATTATCATACAAAATTGAATGACAGTAATAGAGTTCCCCCTCCAGATCTGGCATCTCTTTCTCACAGTCCTACATCCTGTTACAGGAAGATATATTTATGCTGGAAACTGTTCCTCTTCAGCAGGTTGTGAAGTGAACTTCTTTCATTTGATATCTGTTGGGAAACTTTACATATAAAGTTATCCCTTTCCAGTGTGAAAAGGTACAGCATCAAATTTGAAAGGTCCTTGGTGCCTGAAAGAGAATTATATTTACAAAATTAATCACGCAACATCCTAAAAGCCTCAGATGGATTACATTCAAATACAGTAGACTATTTCCTTACAAGGTCTTTTTTCTCACTAATTTTACTTCTGCCACCATGCTCTTAATAACTTTTATAGATTTGTTTTTAAATGGTAAGCCCATAGCATTCAAAATTTACAAGTGGCATAGGCTGGATTTTGTACATGTCTAACACTGTCAAATGATGTCCACTTACGTGCTTTAAGCCCATCAAAGTTACAGAAAATGAGTTTACTTCCTTGTCTTGGGATCTGACTCTTTATGGTGTTTTTCCTCCAAAGTGTTGTGCAAACTTTAAAAATACCTCTCATGAGAAAGGGAATTAATACTATCTTTCTTAATGAGGACTGAAAGCCTGCTGCTTGCAATATTCTTTGGGCAACTCCATGTCACCGCTGTTTTAGTCATGAGCAGAGTCTAATGTCGCTTCTCATGTGCATTCAGGGCTGTAGGAAGACTTGCCTATAAAGAGCTTCACCACCTTCTCAGTTTCTGTATAAGCCTATTGACAATTGAGTTTCCATTTTCCTTTATTTAAGGCAAAGGCAGATTTCTTGAGAGAGTCTGAGAAGACTGGTTAAAGAATAGCCAAAGGTCTGAAACGACCTAAGGCCAAACTGACTAGGATATGTAATGCAGGAAATTTGATTTCTTTGCTTATTCCCATAAACACTATTCCCTGCCTGTCAGGCTGACTCCTCAGGTTGCTCCTGAGGGTGTATTCAAATCTTGGCTTTTTGACCCATTGGGAATATGGGGGAAGGAAGGAGGAGAAAAGTTGTGCAGTGGTGACCTTTACTTTGACCAACTTTTTATTTTCTTCAGAGTGAAATTTCAGTGAAAGAAATTTGATATAAATGTGGAATTTTAAAATATTCTAAAGCTTCTTTGTCCCTTAGTTTAAGTGCTTCTTTTGTCTCCTTTCTTTCCAATGTTTGTAGTCTCTCCTGAGGATACTGGAATGTCCCAAGAGTCATTCAGCTTTCAGAACCTGCAGTGGATTCAATGGACTCCTGTCCCTACTCTCAGATATGGAAGGTGCATTGCAGGACCCTCCATCTGGGCTGTGGACAGGAGTTGGACAGAACTGCATATTGGAGCTTGTTTTCTACACACTTCAGGGGATAGCAGCAGCCCTGCATCTGGACCCTGTCAACAGCAACTTCTTCCAGAGGAATGGTCTATTTGAAAAGATGGCAGAGGATCTTGGGTCACTTGGATGCTTCTGGGTGCAAGGGGAACGGCAAACCCCTCTAAGCCTTGAGAAGACAAGGACATTTGCAGAATTTTTGGATGCAGCTTTCTGCTCTTCAGAACCTTTTCCAGCATGGCTAAAGAACTGCATATGGATTCTGAGTTTTCTTGATCACATGGTTAGAGGAACCCTCCATCTGGAGACCTACTTCAAGGAGAGAAAGCCAGAGATGGGAGAGGCATCAAGAGATGATCAGGAGGGACCCCAAGCTCAAGAAGATCATCCTATTGCTTTCAAAAAACCAGGAAACAAATTACCTGCCTCTGCCTATAGGCTATGGGGAAGCCCTGAAGAGAGGTAAGTTTTTATCTGCTACAGGAAATACAATAACAAGACTGGCATCTGCATTTTATATGTCAATGAATTGAGGTATGGTGTGGCATAACCTGCCTAGAACAAGCAAATCAGTGTCAGTCTTAGCTCTCAGTCCTCCAGACAGCAAAAATCACCACATTTGAAAGGCAAATGATGGTAAACATTGCAGTCTAAGAGTGGAGCAGTGGGTCACACAACCCCAAGTGTTCCAGAGGTTATGCTGACAGTTCTGACAGACACACTGTGGGAGCCTGAATGGGGTCCAAGAAGACAGTTGCTGAGACTTGAAGCCTGCATTTAGTTTCTGCTTGAATCTGACCCAATAAATGTTGACTTTTTAACTTATGTGGAAAGACATTTCCAGTTGCCTAATACATTAAAAATAAAAACTATTTAAAGTTATTTTAAATACTTCCCCATGCATATGTGTCCAGGCACATGTACAGACTCACACTCTGTCATTTACTCATACAGCTGAAAGAGATAAAATTGGAAAAAGAATAGTACTTCTGCCTGCTTCATGTAATGAAGGATTATATCAAGCCATACATCCTTTACAGGAAGGAAAAACTACACCAGAAATCGACATAGCTATCAGCTGTGAATCATTTCTGAATAACTTTCATTTCATAACTTGTGAGATCTTTTGCCCCTTCATGTGTCTGTAGCTTTATCTTAGATCTCTCAGTTTTTAAGTTTGTAGCTGTGAGATTCCTTCAGCCCTTATTGTAGGTTATTCTAGAGTAATTTTCCAGATTTAAGTACCAAGTCATTAGGTCTGCTGCTCTTGGCTAGCAGTCACTGAAGTCAGCAGAACTTTTGTTCTCTGAGTACTGAGGCAATCTGAGTAAGTATTTCTGGTCATATCTGTACTTGTTTGAAGGAACTAGAAAAACCTGCAGTAAATTTCTTTGCTTCTTGTGCAACTGATTTTGAAAACAGTCGTGGAGAAGTTTGCTCCCTATCACCATTATTTGAATTAGACTGGAAGTTTCTGATTAGATATTTAGTGCTGGAGAGAGAACTTTGTGACTCAGGAGGAATGAATACTCTTTCAAAATAGGTCTTAGCCCTATTTAGGAGAACATGGGTCAGTGTGCAGTGAGTGTATGATGGTGGTGGTTGTAAGAAGTCCACAGCCTGTAGCATAAGTGTGTGTATAAGGGAGGTTCAGGGAAGATAGGGAGAAAGAGTAGATCAGTGGCAATGATGGGAAGGGTATGGCTCTTTCTTCTGCTTTTCTTTCTCAGATTATTAGGTCTGAAACATAAAGGAAGGCTTCCTAGGTCCTCGTGATGTTTTGTGTACTGTGCTGTGAGGCTGTGCAATAACTGAATGAATACCACTTGTGAAGAAGTTAATCATTTAAACTGGGATCCATTCAGTTCATAGTGTCTGGTTTGGGGCAGTTTGGCTTTTATTCTGGAATGTGAAAGCACAAAAGGAAGCCAGATTAGGTAGAGGTGGCTGGAGAGCATATGCAAACATGGCAGAGGAACATGTATTGACAGGCTGTCAATCTTTAGGCCACATAGCCAGTATCCTTTTCCATCTGTAAATTTTCTGAAAATAAAAATAAGAAGTAAAGTTCCCAGAGTTCCTGCAAGCCTGTGGTTCCCCTCATGCAGCTTCCTCTTAGCTGTACTCCATGCTCACACTTCCTCCTGAAAAAGGCTTCAGCCTATGGCTATGCAGTTTGAAAGGAGGAACTTGAGTGTAGTCAGTGTAGGTGGCCTGTGATGCCACATTCTGCAACATGTACGTAACGTCTCCAAAGGTGAGTAAAGGACATGATCCTACAGGAGCCTGTGACTGAGACACAGGGAAACCAGCATTTTAGCTGAATAATAAGTACCTTACACTGTCCTGTGGTCAAGCTGCTGGAACATAGGTCGATCCTTTCATTCCCATCTGAAAAGCAACCCTCTGTGTTCCCACATGTGTAGTAATGTTTAAGAAACCTCTGTGACAGATGGTGTGGTCTCTGTTTTTTCTTTCACTGCTGGTGATTAGAGATAGGTTGCTGCAAGTTGTGTTATGCTGATCTCTCTTTGGTAGAGAAGCCCTCTTTGTGCCCACCCCAGCAGAATGGCTGCTGCAGCTGCTATTATCACAGACTCACTCTGCTTATGGCTCTTTGGGTTCTTCATGGCATCTCATTTTGTCCCCACAACATCTTGTTTATCTTATTTTTAAGAAGCAGCCTATGCAGAGCAGACTTGGTATTCACACCATGATACTGATGGGGTAGATGGAGTGAAATCATGAGACTGAGTGAATAGCCCCGAGGCAGGCGTGTGAGAGATGGGATATTTGCAGGAGTAAAGAGCTGATACATGGACACAACTTTTGTACTACAAGACAGAAAATTATGAGCTCTTGGAAGACCACAGAGAGGGATGGAGTTAAGGCTTATATAATATTCTTAGAGGCAAGTGAATGTGCAGTGCTGGCAGGGAAGTTGAAGTGTAGTTCGATGCTGGTCAGGGACTCTCGATTTTCCTTCTTTTTTTTTTTTTCTTCTTAACAGTCTGGGAGAGTGCTAAAACTGCCAGGAAGTGCTCAAAAATAAGAAAACATGTCTATAGTTATGACATATCTTAACCATTTAATATGTATATCTTAACCTTTTAGGTACTGGAACATCTCTCTCATGAGGAAAGGCTGAAAGACCTGGGGCTGTTTAGCTTGGAAAAGAGAAGAGGGGGGGAAAGAGAGGAGATCTTCTTAATGTTTACAAATATCTAAGGGGTGGGTGTTAAGTAGAAGGGACTAGTCTCTTTTCAGTTGTGCCCTGTGATAGGACGAGAGGTAATGGTCACAAGCTGAAACACATGAAGTTCTACCTCAACATGAGGAAAAATTTCTTTACTGTGAGGATGACAGAGCCCTAGAACAGGCTGCCCAGAGAGGTTGTGGAGTCTCCTTCTCTAGACACTTTCAAGACCTTCCTGGATCTGTTCCTGTGTGGCCTGCCCTAGGTGTTCCAGTGCTGGCTTGGGGGTTGGACTCACTGATCTCCAGGGTCCCCTTCCAACCCCTACCATTCTATGATTCATGATTTTATTTTTTAAAGGATCATTTTCTATTATTGTCTTCTGATATTCACATATTCACATTTTGGTAGCTCATATTTTATCTCCAGTACACATCATATGGGTTATAAAATTGTCTATGAGAAAGAAAAAACCTGGGGTTTGGAGGTAACTGTATTTCTTCAGTACCTAAATCTTTAGGAAGAGTGATGTGTTTTAGGAGAATGGGACAGAGTGCCTGGCAATGTATTTTTACAGTGCTGGAGACAGAAGTTGGAATTGAATGGAAAGTTTGGGAAGTCGGTCCTTAAACATAGTGGCTAGGCTAAAAACGAACTTGCTCTAGGGACTGCAGCCACAGCAGGAAATTAGACTGGAATTCTGATATTATTTATTCTAGTGGGCCTGAATTTTTCTCTTTGAAGGTGGTTAGGGTTTTCCAGGGGACATGGGAGGAGAGTGTATTTTCAATGTCCTTTTTTCTTGTTTAACATTTAAAAACTTACCCATATTCCTTTCAAGTACAGGTGTATGTGCCAACACTGGAGCCACTGGTGCAGTATTTATACCAGATCTGATTTTGATTCATCACACAGAAAATAATGCAAACGAGCAATTTCTTTGAATCTTTTGCAAGGTTGCAGTAAGAATTATTTGTCACTGTGTGGCAGTGTGCTACACATTACTCACTACTCTGGTGTATCAGGTGGCTCTTTTTGGAAGTGACTAATATGTTAACTACAAACTTTTTACAATCCTTCAGGTCCCTTGTAAAATATTTTCTTATGCTTATTCTATTACTTGTACCCTTTGTTTTATGCAGTCCATAAAGCATATTGTGCTTTATTTTTTCAGTCTATTTATGGCTGTTAGATGTTGTCTTTGCTTTTCTCACAAGATCTCTTTGGGAGAGATGTTACTGATAGTACGCATCACAACTCTGGTTCAGAGGTGCACCTAGAAATGCTGATGATACTGTGAACACGACAAACCTGCAATGCCAAAACCAGAGTTATTGCTGGGCTGTGGCTTCATCTTTGAGTTATATCTGACCTCTAGTCTGTATCATGGCATAAGCAGATGATCTCTGTGGTAACTCTGATGCCTCAGTTCCTTTCTGTGCCCAAATGTACAATGGTGATTCATGAAAACTGTTGGGGAAGCACACATATTTAATATTATTTTACTAGTTTAGGCAGATTCTCGTGTTGGAAGGGAAGGGTCACATCTTTACTTATTGCTATTATGGTTTCAAAGTACCGAAGCTATTGCCTGACCAAAGTTACAAACTGCTTGAAAATAGAAAATATAGCACTAGTTCTGGGCTGATGCATCAGAGATCCCTCTGGTTGTCTATTCTCTGTACTGCAAGTGTCTTCAAAGCCAAAGCTGTTTTAAAGAGGCTGCTGCACATCTTTGAATATCCCAGTCTCTGAGATGTGAGCTTCTAGCTGTTCAAGGTCATCTTTAGTGTTCACTTAGTTTCAAATGGGAGGATTCATTGCTGTACTCTGCTGGAACATTGTTGGACCCTCTTTGCTGTTGATAATGATAATTATGATGATAAGTCTTACGTGTCTTTTTCCTGCAGGTGGGAAACGGGAGACACTGTCATTGTACATCCAGGTGCTGTTTGTGTTATGATCAGGTTGCTGCCAAAGCTGTACAAAGAGGAACACTCTCAGGTGAGTCTGAACATATCAAAATGCCATCTAAAAAGAGTCCAACACTTTTCTGTAGCTTCATTTCCAAGAATTCCTTACTCTTTGAAGATGTGGATGTAATAAAATTTACCTAGAAGTCTTATAGGAGGAACCACAGATATAAAAAGTCAACAGATAGAAGAATGAGAGTGTCTTGGCTATCAGTTTGACTTAAGTGTTTCTATACCTGTCTGGTGCTGTGCATAGCATTTGGTCCCAGAATACCTACTGCAAAAACACAAGTACAGAAGTCCCTTGAAAACTTTAAAAAATATTGCTAATGGACCCAGCAACCAGAACAGTCTGACCCTTTAGGCCGAATGATCCATAAACTTTCAATGCAGCTTAGAATCTGCTTTGCTTTGTCAGACCTTCCATACACACAACCACTCTGAACAAGTATATCGCCTATACTGTATCTGCTATCTAGTCTAAAATACTTGAATACAGTTAAAGTACGTACAGAGGTTTTCAAATAAAACCAGATTGTTTATCCAAAGCTGTGGAAGGTGGGAGTGCAACTAATTGCTGGTATATCCCAACTCTGTGTAGTGGAACCAAGCCTAATTGCTAGGGATATTTTGTTATAGTAATTATTTTCTGAAAAACAAGTAGAACGGTTAATTGGATGAGAGACAGTGTCACCAAGTAACTTCTGGAGTTGGCTGTAGGACAGAGCTCTACCAGAGAGAAAGCCTCTCAGTCCCTCAGTAGATGGCAGTGTTTTTAAAAATATGAAGGGCTAGAGCATAAGTTCCATCAATTTCAGTTATGTATTTAAGTGTGTTCATTCATTCTTTCTTTCTTTCTTACTCCTTTTTTTTTCCTTGGTAAAAAAATAAAAAATATTACTGATAGCATTTATTTTGTGTTGCTGTTGTGAACAGGATTACCTCAGGTAAAATGAGACCACTGTTATGCAAGGTCCTGAGTCAAACTCTGCCTAGGAGTTAACACATGTCCTGAACAGTTTTTCATCAGATAACCCACAAAAAAAAGGATAGAGGAAAAATAGAAATTTCAGGATAATTCTATGTAAAAGAGGGTGAGAGAATGAGTGGAACCTCATGTCCCATAGCTTGAACAGCTCACTGATGCTGCCAGGTAGTTATAGAAAAGACTGGAAATTAGTACCTTTAATGATAACATATACCAATGCATGAACCCCTGTGCTGTGAGATGCTACTTGGAACACAGGAGTCAGCCAAGATGCAAAAGGTGGACTTCAGTGGCTAGTGAAGAGGAGGTGCTTGGTAGAAGTATAATACCTGAAGAGAATTTATCTTTTAATAGATATATTCTGCCCCCAATGACAGTGAGAAAGCACTGCTTTTACATAAACATTAATGGAACTCAATAAAATTAATGTACTTTGATTCTGCTCCTGAGATAACATCTATTTCCTGACAAATTTGCAGCTTCTCAGTGACCTTTGTCAGGCCAAAGAGGTGATGGGCTGAAGAAATATTGAACCTGTTAGCACAGAAAAAAATAGCAGTAGATAATAAAACAGGTGGTCTTGTACTTCAGCCTTCTTCTGTCTGTCTAGAATGACAGTTAAAAGCTGAGGAGAATAGATCTGTGGTTGTATATTACGGCCATTCCTTGGTATGATCAAAAATCATTTGAATATCATATGGGTATGAAAATTTGCTTAAAAGCCTTAAGATAGATAGTCTTTGGGTCAGTAAACTGTATTTAGAGCATATTGATTATGTATCCCAGGACTGGTACTAACCTAATTCCCATCAGACTACATACAATTTGACCAAATACAAGCTAGATTTCCTTTTAGTAATACGCTACCTGTTCAGTGCTAAAAGAGCATTATCACATGTTTCAAAAGCTGAGACAGGTTAAGATCCACTTCAGATATGTGGCTCCACATATATATATACATCACCACAGGTTTTGTTCTACCTTAAAAAGAAAGAAGTTTCCCCTCAGACATATCTCATACTTGCCTGGCATTTTGGATCTGAGGCTTTTAAGACTCTGGGGTGTCGTGCCAGATCTTTCCCATTTGCAGTGTCAAATAAGGAGAGCTCCTAGATCTGACAAGGCTCGATAAAGAAAAGAAATAACTTCTGAGATGAGAACCAAAGCATGATTCCATTCTGTGTTATCATCGTGGCAGGTTTCTTTTGAGCATGGACAAAAGAAAAATTCTCACATGATTCATTCTGTAAATTATCTATACTTCTGTTAAATAATATTTTTGCTTTCACAGCTGCATTTGTCCTCTATTTTTATTCGTGTCTCTCCTATGATGAAACTGTTGTCACGTTCACTGTTGTAAAACTAAAACATTGTGCAACAATAGGACTAAAAGACCTTTATCTCTGTTTTAAATTCAGCCTAAAACAGTGGTTCCCACTGTAGATGTTAACATCATAATACTTTCCAAGTATTTATACTACTTGAAAATGTATATTCTTTCTAAACTGAAAAGGTTTCTGGCATAGTCAGGTATGTCCCACAGAAGACTCTGAGACATTTAAGATTGGAATGCCTTTAGATTTATGTTACTGATATCACTGTTACTGTAACTGTTAATATCATAGGAAATTCCTAAATTACTGAAATGTGTTATCTGCATGAGGAAATTCTTCAGGTATTTGGCCTGAGCTTCATTCCCATTTAGGCTGTGTAAGCAAGGCTTTGGAGAAAGTAAAGGAGAGTGGACCAGAACTCTGGTAAGAGGAAGGAGACTAGAAACACCATGGCAGCAGGTCCTCCAGCCTGGGCCTGGTAGCTGAAGGTCAGCTCTGTCCCCTAAGTCCTTTCCTTCAGGCTTTGCTCCAGTCTTGTCTCCTGGTGGATTTTTCTTTGCTGAGCCTGATTACAGAAATACATTTTTTTATTTTAAGAAAATGCACAGCCTGTCTGCATGCTCTTTTCCAAGGTTATTTTTGGGCTTTTAGTATGAGGTTTGCTTGTTCATTAATTAGCCAGCTTTTGAAGCTTTCACTCTTTATACAGACCAAGCAATTTTCTTCCTGTGCTTCCAAACCTACAGCCTGCCCTTTTATTGGTCCCATTTCTATTGCTATTCACTTTCTCCTTAAAAAGCAACTAGTGTCTCTACAGTTGCAGTAAATTCTGGGTAGACTATATAGAGATAGGAACTCTGCCCAGAATCTCTGTCTAACTATACTGAATATAATTTTCTATTTTGTTTTATTTTTCATGCAATTGTGTTATTTATAGGGTGTCACACAGAGAGCTTTGCCTTCATCTCAGATGTCTGACAAACATCATACTATAGCACTGGCCAGCAGCTTAGAAAAATGAGGAGACACTGCATTCAAGTAATACTGGGGGGGGGGGGGGGGGGGAAGGTACTGAAAAAAAATTTATTTTGGTCTGTTGGCCCCCCAGATTTAAAAAAAAGATTTTTTAATATTTGAAGAGATTTTTTTGCCTGTG
>JANIJG010007962.1:48142-69640 GCA_024611175.1 Megaceryle torquata | reverse complement strand
CAATCATCGTTGTTGGTGTGTGTGATCAGTGAAGCTTGCTCTATATAACCAAGGGATGTACTGGTAATAAAGGTCTTTGCTTTATAACTCCCGTGTTGTTGCCAAAGTCCATTCTTCCCCCACAAATAGAAATCACTTATTTGTGGATATTTTTAATTTAACTAAATGATTTAACTTGGGTTTGTTTGACTCTAGGTAGAATGTTCAGTATCACGTTGGATTGATAAAATATAAAACTAAATTTCTGTGGCAGTGAATTGCCTTTAGGAGTAAATGTTCAAGGCCCTGATAGCTCTGTTGTATCAGCTTGCTGGAGTACTACGTGTTTTCTCAGTCTATCTCCCTGTGAATTACATGACTTTGGGTCCATGCATTCTTCCTGCCTCCCTTCCTGAGCCCCATGAGAAAAAAGTCTTTGCAAAGTTTCTTTCCCAGAGAATAATGTGTTCAAAGCAATTCAGGTTGAACTGATGCACTAGGAACTGCTTTTTAGACATCTGTAATGGATTTTCAAGACAGTGGAAGTATCTTCCTTAAGTTAGAAGTTTTTAAGTTAGAAGTTTTTAAAAATTATCATTCAACATGGATTGTCCTGAGTTTGGACAAAATCCGTCTCTTCCTTCAGGACAGACATTCCAAGTTCCAGTCGAAGCACTTAAATCCTAATGATCCCCACCTCTGGTCTTCCCAATGGATCCTGTATATTCTTTGCTGGTTTATCTGTAAACCCTTCAGGGAAGGAAGCATATTTTTTCTTTAGCATCTTCTGAGGCACTATTAAAGCTCCAACAACAACAGTAATGGTAATAATGGTGCTGTTACTCATCTCTCTCCTATCTTCTCCCCCTTTTCCTCAGGCATTTTCTGTCATTTGGACTTCTCTTTTAACCATGCTGGAAGGAGGTACCTGTAAATTTAAAGTTGATGTATACGGTTGAAAAAGGAGTCCATCAGTGTTGTCTAGCATTAACAAAAGCTGAATACCAGGGAAGTGGAGGGCTTTTCTTCTTCACACATAGACATTGACACTCATTCCAGACGGCAGGCACAGTTGCCTACAGTACTTATTACAACATATTTTCGAGTCGTGGTGGAAATACCTCTAGCCACTTTGTTTAGATGAAGCTGCTGTTCATTTAAACTAAAATAATGCTGCAATGGCAGAAGGCAAATCACAGTTCTGGGAAACCCTCTTTTCCCCTATCCTGTATACAATTGTCTTTTGTATCAGCCTTTACAAGATCATTAAAATTGTTCAAGAAGGGATTTTTTTTTGTGGGGGGTGGGTGTGTGTATGGAGAACCACAATGCTAAAAAAAAAAATAATTAAATCAGATCAAATCTGATAAAGACTTTTGTGTCACAAAAAAAAAAAAAAAAAAAAGTGACAGGGAGAAGCTCAAATACTCCAGTATTTTCCAAGAAAGAATGTGACTTACAATTTTGAAATGCCTTGGATTTTGAAACTGGTACATTTCTAGACATTTATTAAAAGACATTGAGTAGTCCAGAAGATTAAAATAAAATTACTTGTTTATATAGTTCATGTTTGGATGAAACCAATTTTATAACTTCGTTGCTCTTTGCTAAAAGTATGTAATGTACATTGAGAATTTTCTTCTTCAGATCCAGAAGAATTCTATGCAGTTCCTGTTCCCACAAGATCCTGTCTACCCAAATCTGTCTCAAACACATCTCACCTTTCTTCTGGGAATTGCACACAGGCAGAATTTTTTTCAGTGAATATTACATTTGCTGAAAATGAAATGTTGGGGATAGGAATCAAAGCTTTCTATAAAATTAGGTCAAATTTGGTGATGAGTATAAACAACAACAACAAAATTTAAAAAGAAGTTGAAATTCTTTCAATATTTTAAAAAGTAAATAATTTGATGTCTCATTTTGAAACTGCTTTCAGATTCAAGATGCTGAACCTGGAAGTGTTTTTTTATAAACAGCCTAGAAAAGACAAGTTTTTTTAGTTCCAAAACAGAACTATTTTCCCCTAATTTTCGGTCCAGCCATTATATTTAAAAAACAGAATTCATTTTGTTGGTCCAAGTCCAGTTCTCCAGTCCCTGAAAGTAGAAGGCAATCTTGGAGAATTTTTTTTTGGTCTGAAAAGGCACATCTAACAATTTTAAATGTATAATAATTGTTATTTCTGACATTCATCCCTCTAAACTCAACAACAAGGCTATGCCTACATGGTGCTCAGTCTCTGCCTTCTTCACAGACTGGCAGCAGCTGAGTCAGCACAGGTGACCCACTTCCCAGCACCCAGGCGGGCACTTCTGTGCCCAGGTCACTGAGCACAGAGGAACTGCCCCGAGTCTGGTCCAGGGATCCCTTTCCTTACCCTGGTGACTGCCTTATGCTGTGGCCTGAGACCCGTTAATTTCCTCTGACTGACGGCTTTGGTTAATGAAGTGTTTCCTCTAGCTCCTTTCTTTACAATAAAACTGAAGCTGTTTCTGGTGCTGCTTCTTAAAGTGTTTCCAGCTATGACAAGGACACCACCAGCGTGATCTCAGTGATGTGGTGTAAGCACTTGCTCTGGGGAGGCAGGTGCAGTTAAATTAGATCATTTGTGGTGTTCATGTTAACTGTTTTTGTTGTTTTGCTGGGTTTAATATTCTCAGCAGCTTTTGAAAAAGCTGTTAGCTTTTGAAAACTGATTCTACTAAAACCTCTCGTATGCCTGTTAATGCTAAGTTTCTATTTCAGATCACAGTGAAAAGAACTTTGTGATGAAGTTCAGCTTTTACACTGTTCACTCTTAAGTGGACTTTGCTAGTGGTGATAGTTTTTACTAATGACACTTTACTAATGTCACTCCTTATGGTCTGGAGTGATTTGTTTGTTCTAAAATAAAAAAGAGACTACAAATACCTCTTTTTTTTTTTTTTCCTGATGGTTAACCTAAGACTTAGATCTGAGAAAAATCCAGTTACAAGTAAGCATCAGACTAGCTTTATCCATGACATCAGAGGAGAGTCCAGAGGTGATCATTTGGGAAAGATTGTAAACATCAGTAGAACTGGAAATAATTCAGAGGAACTTGCAGAAAAAGAGGCAGACTTCAGTCTGAGAGGTGTTAATGGGAGTGTCAGGACATGGAGATGAGAGGTGGTCACTCCTGTTGAGTACTGTGGATATGGTACTTCCAGAACAAAACAGGTCACTGGAGACAGAGGCCACAGGTATGATAGAGAGGTCATATTTGCTAAACTGTCTGTAAAGCATGATGTGTTTGGATCAGTTTATGCTAAATAAAGGGAAACACAAAAGGGAACAAGACACGCATCTTTCCGTATATCACGGGTGGCTATAAATATGATGACGATCAGTTCTTCTTTATGTCTGCTACTGGGAGGACAAGGAATTTGATGACTTTTCTTCAGATGTGTCAATGATAGCCTCTGCATAAAACCAGAAGGATGAAGCATAACCAGAACGGTAATTACAATGGATTTACCTGCTTTTTCAGTTTCCATGTATTTGAACAAATAATCTTCATAGTCTTAATGTTTAATCTTCCTTTGGTAATGACCAGTTTTATTCAATATTTTGTTAATTATTTGCATTGTTATTCATAATATATTTGTCCTCATCTAAGACGTGTTGGAAAGTTTGTTTAGACTCGCACAGATAACTGACAACAGTGTCATCATTTTCAGTTTAGAGTGGCACTCTAAAATGGTCACTACCACTGCATGGTTGGTGGTGGTTTGTACCACCTGAAGTAGAGCATTCTGTCACCATTTTTCCTACTTCTTGGACTGAGGTGAGTAGAGGTGGATGCTTGACACCCTGATGTGCAGAGCAGGAGTGTTCAAGATGTACAGAGGAATTTGTGATATTCAGAAAGAGTTTTGGTTATGTAGGGAGACCCCAAATTGGCAAGGTGTTCTCAGTATCAGTTGCTGAATAGGGATAAATTTTAATTGCAATTTTGGAGTTTGGCACCTGAAGTTTACCTGAGTTTTGCAGTATGGTCTAGGTTCTGTCATAAGCCCACTTGTAAATGTTGAGCAATGAGACATTTGACAGAGAAAAGGCAATAAAATCGCAGATGGTGCTTTTGGGGACATCTGTGTGATGAGGTTCCTCCTGGTTTCACAGGGACAGAATCATAGGCCTGCCATAGTCTGCAGACAATTAGCAGTTTGAAGTCAGCAAGGGAAGCTGACCCAAGTTGGCTACAGGTATATCCCACCCCATAAAGGTCATGCTCAGTATAAAGGGGAAAGTTTGCCAAGGACAAATGGTCTCCTGCAGGGATTCTACTGTCCTTTGTCCTGTAGACTGTTTTCCCATTTATTGTGACTACCATACGTTTGCTGGGCTGAGTATAACTGTTTACTTTATGCTGGCATTGGTATTAGTTTGACTGTTTCATTAAATCTGTTTTAATTTCAACTCTCGAGTCTCCTCTCCCATTCCACGTTTCCCTTCTTGGCCAGGGAGGGGTCATGAGGTAATAGAACAACTGCTCTAGTTTAGCTTTGAATATGGGCTAAGAGTAGACTGTTTATAAGCATTTATATCCAGAATAAGATTTTATGTACCTTTGTATTTTATTAGGTCAGTTGTATTTCCCATTCAGAGTAACATTCCACATGATAACTCCACGCATCTTAATTCAAATATGAAAAAAAGGGGAAGACTTTATTCACAAAATGAATATGAGAAAATTGAATTACAAATGATACTCTAGCTGACTTAATTTTTTTAAAATGATTCAGTCCATGTAATTAATGATTGATTCCTGACTGAACATAGGCTGTACAAATAAAATTAAATGTTAAAGAATTCTGTTTAAAAGGCTAATATTTTTACTAAATGCTGAAAAAGTGATGCATGGCATAACACCCTCGAAACAAAATTAATTCATTCACATCAATGAATAACTTGTCAGTCATTTCACTGAAGCCAGGTTTTATCTGACTTTTCACCTCACATTTTCCTATAATATGAAAATAAATTTCTTCTTCCTATATAACTAGACTGCAAGATAGTATCTTCTGTAAAAAGGTAGGCTTTTGTTTGAAATGTCTACATTCATTGGTTTTTCTCTGTCTTATCATCTCTTTTCCTCTCTGATGAATGCAACCTGTTTGGGTAATTTGCTTTGACCAGATCTGTGTCTGTGAGATCTTAAAAGGAAAAACTATTTGTATACTTAAGAATCCTGAGAGCAGAGAGTGGCATTATAGTTTGGGATTTGGTTAGGGATTCTACCCACCCCCACCCATGCTGGGCCAAAAGAAACCCTTTATTTTTATGTGTAGCAATTACCATTCCTAATTTTTGTAATTAAACTGTCCTGTGAAAAATTTAACATACAAAATGAAAGCTGCCAGGATGAGCTTCCTTGCTGTCTGCTTTCCTCATTTTTAACATACTGGCCCATAAAAACCTGGATATTTGTTTCTCCGTTTTCTCCTTCTCTGACTTTTATTCAAAATTGTTTTGGAAAAAATCTCTCAAAAAATGTGATGTCTGTAAAAATGGTAGCTTACTGGAACTGACATGCAAAAATACTAAGGAGTTACTTCTAAATGATAGGAATTGTCTCACACACACGTGAAATTATAATAGAATGGAAACTGCAGTTTCTACCTTGTGTCATTTTTTGATTGGAAATGTCAGTGCCACTAAAGAAGACTGGAAGAAGTTACTAACAAAAAATAAACCTACACAAAAATACATGCTGTAACAGAACTTGCTGAATTGGCCAGAAGCATGCGTTTGATAAAATGCACAAATCTTCTTGCAGGCAGGATCTTAATTCTGGAGGCAAGAGCAATGTGCTAAATAAACCAATCCCTGGGGCTGTCTCAGTATAGAGAAGTCTATGGAAAATGACCACCCTTCTTTGAGCTCTCTTAAATAAAAATTTTCATAGACAAAACAAGAACATGCTATTAGCAATTTTTTATTATTTCTGTTCAATCATCAAAGTGCAATTCAGAGACTGAAAGAGCAGAAATGTTAATTGAAAGTGTTCTCCCTGAAAAAACTGGAAAGCAGAGAGCAATAAACTCAAACTGGAATTGGCAGGATGTTTTCACTGATAATACTCATATACCTTTCTTTATCTCTTTTGACCCCAGTGGCTGACAAAATGTAAACCTTATGATTAAAAATATAGGGGGTTTTGTTAGATGAAACAAATTTTATGACTGTTGCTGATAAGAACTGAAGTAGATGCATGAGCTTCCACTAACAGGTTCCCACCTTTTCACAGGGCTGCAGTGATCTTTAAAGACCATGGGAATAAAACTTGCATTTCTTTCTGTCACCTATAGTTGTGGTTTAGCTTATTTACAAAAAATGGTATACTTTAAACCGTGATGTGAACTTGTGTTGCTACTCAGGAGTGAGATACTGTAGTTCTAGGAATTCTACTTCAGGAGGTTACAAAGCAATTGCCAAATCATTACATTTTAGAATTGAATTACATTTACTAAATGTAATTAAACTTGAAACTCACATAACATTTCCAATATGTATAAATATTTTATAATGAATTCCTATTATCAGTTATTTGGATTTATGTTGATAATTTTACAGTTATGAACTTTGCAGCCCCTTGATTCTGTGAATTTCTGTAAGGGTGCTGTATTCTGCACAAATTTCCAGAGGCATTATTTTTTTTGTTGTTCATGCTTAGGGGAAAAAATATTGGCTTGCTGGTCCTGTAGAATAGAACTGACTGTATCAGTGGGAAAACAAGATCTTATGTCCAGATGTTTTATAATTTATATCTGTCTACTAAACTATTGAAAAAATGCAGCCTATGGGCAGAGAAATCTCATTACTTGAAATCTGCACTTCAAGAGACTTTAAAGTTGGACAAATGGATTTGAAGTTTGATAAGAAAATTGATTGGAGATTGTACATTGTGAATATATTAGGTCTATAAAGACAAAACATGCATGAAGTGCAATTACTGCTAGTGTTGCTATATTAGTATGAATGTTAATAGCATGTTTGTTTTTGAAATGGGTTATGCATTCTGGTAAATGTCTGCTTGAATCTAGTCATCTGTGTATCACTTGTCTAAGTACTCTCATTTAAGATGCCATATTCCTTCTTGTAGCAATAAAGGGGTAAAGCAACATTAATATTAAATAATTAGAAAAACAAAAGGGGAATGATTAAACATATTTACATAATTGAAATAACACTGAGTCGCAGTGGGAAATCGGGACAATGTTGTCTCCTTTCAAAGTAATTCATAATTCAGATTTTTAATTATGGCATATTCATTCATTTAAAGATGATTCTGGATGAGAGGGCCACTAATGAAATACAATCATTAGCATCTAAACAAAGTAATTTAGAAAGTCTCCTTTCGGGGAAAAGATTTCTAGAACATCATCAATCACACAAGATATGCAAAAACAAGCAATTAAACCACACACAAGAACTACAACAACCTTATATATTAGTAATGTACACATGAAAACATAACTGATTACAATGATTAGAGTAGGGTAGTGTGGTTAATTTGTATGTTATGTAGTAATTTCATGGAAGAATGTACCAGGACAGATAAATCACACAACAAATGAATGCCATGTCATTGGTGCATGTTTTACATATATTAATGTTGTTGCAGTCAGTGCCAAGTTATCAATAAAAATAACCTAGGATGAGACTCTTTGAAGATGGTAACTCCCCGAGTATGAACCCTAGGCTATGGTTTTGGTCTGGGGTTTTATTTGTTTCTTTTTTTTTTTTTCCCCCCTCTTTATTGTATTTGATTTTGTTATATTGTCAAAATATAGGCTTAGGAAGATATTTTATGAGAGAAGCAGGTGCTGCGTTAGTTTCTCATTAACTACTCAAATCCTGCTTTGAGCTTATAGTAACAAAGTACTCATAGACCTAAATGGGTCTGTGATTTGCAGGGTCTTTCCATATACACAATTAGAATTCATTAAACATGCAGCAGCATTAAATGGATAGAGCAATTCTGCATGACTTTTAATGTCTGTGTACAGTGTCCTGTTAAAGAGACACAAAAAGGCTGGCTTTAAACACCTTCTTTGGGTTAAATTATAATCTTGTTGGAAACCTGTACCATTTCCTCCTCTCATGTAAAGAAAAGGCAGAAACAGTGGGGGGTGTGTGTGCACAGGGAGCATCCTGCCGCGGTGAGGCAGGAGCAGCTGGTGTAGCTGTGCTGCCTTTGATAACCACCAGGCTTAGAAGCCAAAATATGTTCTATTGGGTACTCAAAGGATAAAAATACTGGTTAATTTTCAACAGTGCTCCTTCATTTGACTTTACAATTTATAGCAGTGAACATTAATGCAAGAATAGCTTGGTCGAGGAGGAGTTTAAAATTAGAGCACCTCTTCTCATTAGCCCCAGCAGCCTGACCCAGGGTGAACTGAGAAGTAATTTGCTGCCAGATCCTCATTTTGCTTCTGTTATCACTCCTTGTAAATGAAGCACGGCAATTTATTGTAGCACCTCAAGGAGTCAAGAACATAATGTGTAAAACACATACAAAAAAAAAAAAATCTTTCTTCACATTCATTAACACCCAGCACATAGAGGCTGTTCACTTTTCACTCTAATGAAGGAGGGGGATCTTAAATCTAAAGCTTTCCAGTCTGTGAAGAAGGCCTCTTCAGGTCATTAGACAGAAGCTGAGTTGGACTGAAGAAAGGTCATTGACAAAAAAGGGAGAATGGCAATATGATGAAAAATAGAAAATGGATAAAAGAAGAGACTTTAGAAAGCTCAGAGAATGGAAAGCACATTTTTGGCATCAGTGATCAACCCTTCTTGTCTCTATGTTCATTTTCTGTTGTCAGCGAAGAAAAGAATATCTGGCTTTTTATTTAGCTGGGAATTGCTCTCGTGTTTGGTCAATTCTCATTTCATCACCCTTGATCTGACCTTGCAGGAAGCATTAATAGGCTTATTTTTAAGGAAGCTTGTCTGCTGGCTATAAATTCAGTCCTTCATTTTCATCTTTTTTTATTAAAAAACATGCAGTCTACCAGATTTTAATGTATTCTGATTATGTAACTGAAAATTTCCCCTTAGGGAGGTCTTTTGTCTCAGTAGTCCTGATTAACACTTCGGTTTTATAGCTGTATATTAACATCACATTCAGGACTATTAGGAAGCTCCTATATGCAAATTAATTTATACTGGTAAGAGAAATGGAGGAAATTGAGGAGTTAGGAGCACTCCCTGAACACATGGTGAAAGCAGAACATAACATGTATTTATGTACTGGGGCAGTACATAAGCCAAAAGGCATAGAAACTCATAGAAAATACCCTTTTGTTTTATGTACTCAGTCTCCAGTGACAGTGGGGTTGAATTCTGCAGTTGTATAGAAATCACCATTAAGCGCTGGGGTTTTTTTGTTTGGTTGGGGTTTTTTTATTATTTTTATTTTTTATTTGGTTTGTTTGTTTGTTTGATCTACAGATCTGTATAACTTGCACTGATATAACCAGTTATTGACATGTACATGTATTGTAAGTGTTGCATAAAGATGTAACAAAGTCCTTTTCTTGTTTGTTACCAATTTTGTTATGGATGAGCAAATACTCTTTTTTTCTCATAATGTATTTTTCTTATGTTTGCCCACATCCCATTGCTGGATATTCTCTTTGTACAAGCTAATCTCATAAATTAGAGTGTATATATTTTACAGTAAATGCTTTCCCATTTAGTTAACAGCATGAGACCATTATCTTGTGACAAAACTGTTCCAGTGAAATCTCTTCATTAAATAAGTAATCATCTTTTACATACAATGAAAGCTGGAATTAGTAGTATATAAATATATGATATTGAAAAGCCATCATTTGACAACAACATAACCTACATCAAATTAAGCCTTATTCCCCTAAACCTTCTGGACACTTATATGCAGTTATACCCCTTAGACAGTCTTAGACCAAAAAAAAAAAAAAAAGAAAAAAAAAAAAAAGAAACCATCAATACAAATGAACTGTCAATGTATTCAACATATCAAAGAGAAGATAAAGATTGTTTTGGAACTCTGCAAGAGTTTGGGTTTACTTAAGAAGCACACTTGTGAATTATGCATGTAAATAATGCTGCAAATGGCTAATTTTTTTTGCTTTTGATCTGTAAGAGCAGGTTGCTCCACTAAATCTTCACTGTACCCCCAGTCCTGTCAGCTTTGTTGTTCAGCTGCTGTATTAGTATCAGGTTGCAGTGTTCTTTTTAACCCAGATAGCTTGGCAAATAGAGGTTAGGGAACTGTCAGATGAGTGGTCAGACAGGTAGAGCCTCTGGATTGCCAGTACTGAAAACCACGTTTAGGTGAAGGCACCAACCCCCTCTCTCCTGCCCAGATCTGTTCATTAGCAGTTAGAACAATTTGTCTCCTTATTTAAGCCATTGGTTTCACCTTACTACTGATTATCAAGTAGAGTACAACTAAAAAGTGTAGACAGAGAGTCTTCCAAAAGCCTGGTATGTTGAGCAGATTTAAATAGCATGTTCATTGACAGAGGCCTCCTGATCCCAGTTTGACCAAGGCTTTCCACAAAGTTAGGTCCATGTACAACTGTTTTGTGGGGTCAAATAAACTACTCCTGAGGTACCATTTCTTTTTCCCTTCTTTTACAATATTTTCCATAGAATATATATGCATTTTATGTAACAGTACATTTACAAGCCCATATGGTGTAGAGCCACTACAGACAATCCCAGGGATTTGTAGAGTGAATTTGAAGCTGGGGTATTTAGTGAAGTACCCAAACACATCCAGTCCCTTCTGTTTGCTAGCTAACATTTAGCCTGAAAAAAAGAAGGGCTTCTCTCATGCCTGGAGTTCCTGTTTGCTCCATGGGTAACTGGAGGATGGAGGAAAGAGGTCATATTGAACCTTCACGCAAGGAGCTTGAAAGCTTCACAAATGGATCTTTCACTCTGAAAGAAGGTGCTTGTGCCTGATATTGTAAATAATGTGGAATGTTGAGTCTAAGTTATAAAAAATACTGGAAAATTTTTTTTTCCCCTACTGAAAGGTACAAAAGTGAATTGCTGTTATTCAGAGAACAGTACATAGCTACTTGTCTGTTTATCGATGGGTTTTTAATGAATCCCAGTGAAAGATGTGATCTCAGAGACCTGTAAATAGATTTAATATTTATTCATAACACGGTAGGTTGAGGCTGCAGCATTCTTTTATCTGATATCCAAACCCCATTGTTTTACTTCCTTCAAGCACTTCCTGCTTTCCTAAAAAATAAGACATGCCATGTAACTTGCACCTGAGACATATACCTCATTCTATAGGTGGTACAAGTGGACTACAGCAGCTCAAACAATTACCAAAGATGAATCAGAAACAGCAACATATCACAGAATATTCACTTATTGAACAGTACCTTAAAACGAGGCAAACAGAATGAGGAAGGAGATACTGACTAGTCTGTAAGTCCTGGAACCTTTGTTCACCAGGTATCCAAATGAAAGAGTTTTGTATTAAAAAAAAACCAAAAAACCCAACCTTGAGAATATGTCTTGAAACTTCATTTGGAAAATTCCTCGGTGATGTTTTGGTTTTTTCTTTCCTCTCCTTTTCTTTGAAAGTGATGAAGGAAAAGGGAGATAGAATGGAAAAACATCACAAAAATTACCAACCATAACTTTCAGTTTTTCATAGTCCAGTGATATAAAAAGACAACATTTCCTAAGGCCAAATTATTTTCATTTGACAGTCTTGGTCTTTTTAAGGTCCAAAATACTTGTTATTGAAAACTGCCAGTGAAGTCCTAGAGAGAGATCTTTATCATATCACCAAATCATTTTTAGGGACTGAGTGGTTGCAGGTATAAAAGCAATTCTTTTAACAGTGTATATTCTAACCATATATATGTATGTTAAAACAAGTATTTATATACTTGTTTTAATTTTCTTATATTATCCTTTCTAATTCTTGTCTCTATTCAAACCTCTTCTTCCTCTGCTCCCTTTTCATCCAGCTCTATTTTTCTACATTTTTAACTCACCTTGAGTTTTAAAACAGTGAAGGCTGTTATCTTTTTTTACTGGAGAGCAAGATACAAAGAGCTTTTATGCTGATTGTCACCCCGTGTGGTGGGGAATGAAGAAAGAACCAGGAGAGATGAGCGAACCAAGGCACAGAATGGGGAAATGGCCCAGCTCCTGGCCTCTGTAATTCCAGACTATTTTAGACACTAAAATTGTGACAGCTTGCTCTTGTGATAAAGATGTTAACAAGAAGAGAAAATGACATTAATTTAATCTATTCTTACAGGTCATGCTGAAATGAGACTGTGATGATACAAAATTATAATAATAAATATGGTAGTAATTTCACAATTCTTTATAGATACTGTTCACAATCCTTTCACATGCAAATGTCCTATCCTGTCCTTCATGACAGTGATTTTTGGTGCCATCTAGACTCTAATTCAGCATCTTCTAATAGTTGATATCATAATCACTTTATATAGCAAGAACAATGTAAAATACCATATTTACAGATTAGGAACTCAAGATGGCTTTACTTTTATTACTCTCCTGGGCCTCTAGGAACGTTTCTAATTTAGACATTTTCCACGTTTTCAGAAGCAAATTATATTATCAACATGCTTAGCTCATAGTATGTTAATAACCAGAGACAGTGTACAAACCACAAAGTATTGCTAAAAAAATAGGTAGATATATATTTAAGGTATTTTTTGTATGAATGAAAGTGGTGATTTTGATTTGTTGGTATTTTTATTAACCAGACAAACCTGACATTATTTCCTAAATCTTGAAAAGTTTGTGGACAAAGGATTATTTAAGTCTGAAAGGCATTTAATTATTTAAAATTCAACTTTTTTATTAACTCCTCATTCAGTCAGAGAAATACCATCTCTTCAAATGAGTAATTAAAACATCAGTATTAAAGTTATTGAAAAAAAAATCTAATCTAGAATTCTAATCTATTTCTATTCTAAGTCTAAAAATGAGAATTCTTTCATCACATTGTCTTTCTTTTTGTCCAGATTAATTTATCCCAAGATGATTCTTACTAAGAAGTGTTTGTGATTTACACTAGGAATGGCAGTGACTGTACTGAACAAAAGATGCTCAGCTGCACCTTCCAGGCAGGAGAAACATTACTCTGGCCAGTGATGAGTTCTCATAGTTTATCTTCAGCAGCAGTATCCCCAGCGTGTTTTGTTGAGTTTACACCTTCCATGGGATCTGGTAGGTATAGAGGGTGGAGCTCAGCCTCTGCATACTGCTTAATAGCCTCAATTACAAGTGGAAAAGCATACAGTATGTACATCAGTACACACCAGATGTAATATAATTGTGAGGTCAGCATGGACAATGTTTTTCTGAAGTGCTGCTTTAAGTGAATAATTTCAGTGATGAAAGTGTATTTTTTTATATTTGACAACTAATGTACTGAACTGGTCTTTCAGAAACATTGCTGCAATTGCACTGTAATATATTAGACAGCAGAGAAATATTATCAGCCACATTTCCCCAATTCCAGTGCTAAGCATGTATCTTAGTAGGTAATGTGACATGTAGCTACCTCTAATTGTACTAGGATTTGAAATACAGGATGGAGAGTCATAGGAGAGGACACTGGAGAGATTTGATGCTTGTAAGCAAAGATTACATGGGAATACTTGTATTCAATACCTGTATGGAATACTTGTATTTCACCTGGGATACGGAAAGTGTTACAGAAGAGCACTGAAGCATAGTGCAGTCAGTGAGCCCTGGTGTATGCTCCTCCTTCAAGAGCAAAGTTTCAGGATGCCTGTATGGATTTTGAAAAAGATAACTATGCTTTCCTGTAAATAATGTTAAACCGATTTCAACTATTTATATAAGTTATATGTAACCAACTTTGTTTTCAGCTAATTTACTTCTGTGAACAACTTCCACCAACTTTTATCGAGTAAGATCTCACCTGATGTATTCAGACAGAAATCGTCAAGATATTAAATTTAAAGTGCTTTTAAACAAGTTTTACAGGGGAGTTGCAGAAAGGTCCCCTGCTCTCATTTGAAGCACCAATTATTCCCATAAAACGATTAAGCATCAACTTGTTCTTTCATGTAAGTGTAAAATAGGTCATTGAGTGAACAGTGTCTTACAGGCTTGTTTGCAGAAGTACTAACGATTTTAGCAGAATTACTCTTGTGGGGGAAATACATATAATAACAAAGAACAGTAGCAGTAAAAAGTCATGATATAAAAAGAAAATCTGGAAAGATCATAACAAAAGCACAAACAACATAAACTGTATCTAAGTAAGTCTCTGATTGTGTGGCTTATCTGAGAACAACACACTTCATTATCTGCACCTATCTGTCCTTTTCATTGTTGCCATTTGTGGTGTGAAGACATTTTAATTAATTTACTCTTTTCATATTTCTGATTTATTAAGGTAATTTTAATTAAGCTGATTATTACCTAGTAACTTCTGAATACTGCAGTTACTCTTTTGCTTAAGTTAATTTTGTTCCATGTAGATTATTTCTGATTTATTATGAAATTCAAGTAAGCAAGCATCTGGGTAAAATGATGTTTATCAGCAAGGGCCTAATTTACTGCACTTAAGTACCATTATTCATTATTACTCTCATTATAGTGCAAAAGACTTGAGTTAGCCTTTCACATAACACCATTTGTAACTAGATGGAGAAGGTTAGGAAGAAATACAACTCATTTTTCTATTCAAACCCATGGTAGATGGAGCTCTTCCTGTCAGGAAGTAGCAAATGTGACCTGGGATAGTTACCTTTCTTTCTGTCCTTCCTCCCCATCTGCTCTTCATTGTAGTCTACTGATCTTTCCTCACACTTCCCTGTCTGGGAGGGCAGAAAACCAAGCCCTCTAGGAAGCTCTGTCTGACCTCATGGCATTGCTGCAGTTGGGTATGTACTATGTACACTGTGATGAATGTCATAAACCTAAACTAATTAAATGTCGTAAAACTAAACAAATTAGTTTCAGTTATAAAAAGTGTGGAACGCTTTTGCTTTTACCAGGAAATTATGAGGGATATTTTTTGGTTTTAATTGTATTTATTTTCTTAAAGTAAAGCTCTTCATTTTTAATACAAGACCAACATTTTTGAGATAAATTTTTTAATCAAAATAGAAAAATGTACATAATGAATTGCTGTTGCTTTCAGATCAACTTGTTTTATGCTTCAACTTTTTGGTCAGGAAATGAGTATTATGCACTGTGATCACCAACTAGAGCAGTGACATTGACAAAAAGTAAAGCTAATTGTGCAAGGGTTTTTTTTAACTCTATGGCCCAAACAGTGGAAACAACCACTCCCTTGAAAAACATCCTGCTGGCATCAGTGTTCTCCTGTGCATGGCATCTTCCCAGCTCAAGGAAGGTGATGTTTTCTCTTAAACCTGTGTACCATTTCTTGTTCTATCAATATTTAAATGACAATTATTTTTGCAAAATAAAATCGGTTTTGTGATCTTTTAGGAGATAATGAGAATGACTGGAAGTGGGAGGGAGACAGCTAGAGAAACTGGAAGCCCTATGGTGGCCATTGAACAGACACATCATAGCGCCATGGACACAAAGGATGTGCCCATGGCTAGGAGAAAATGTTTTAAATTAGCCACTTGTATGCTGTTACTGCATTAGAAAGAGGAATACATCTGGGTGCTTGTTTTAATAACACATTTGGATGACAAAAAATTCAGAAGATGTCTATTCTCTTGTTGATACCAGCCTCCTCCAGACAGGACAAAAAATTTGCTTAAAATAACAGCTGGTATTAGAACAAGAGTAAAACACATTTGCCACATAAATGGAATAATTATAATCAGAGGAGTGGAGTTATCACACTAAGAGGATTTCAGTGAATAGATGAATTCTGTGTATAGCATAATCAAATTGTCAACATTTAGTCCTACTTTTATTAATTTTCTAGATTTTCTGATTAAATCATGGTTAATTGGGTAGTTAAACATTCAGGAAAGTTCAGATAGAAGAACAATATGTTAGATACAATTTCCACTCGTCCTTGTTAATACACAGTTCACCAGATTCACTACAGTAGTAAAAAGTCTGAAAGACTGTTAGAACAACACTGGTATATTTGACTGAGGGGTACTTAATTGTGAAGCTACCTTAAAGGGCTCAGTAACAGCTACTACCAAAGCCCCAAAGTGCCAATAAGATTGGTGTTATATAGTTATGCAAGAAATAGAAACCTGGGGAATTTCCCAAGGGGGAATATCCAAGGGCTAGGAGAAAGAGGTACCTCTTCTGTAAACCACTGTTCTTTGTGATCATTTTATTTGCCAATATCACTGAGTGACAGTGAGGAAAAGGAAGTAGCGGAGAAAAATTTTTGTTGTCCTTCTCCCTCAGCTTTTGTCTTCTCCAAGCTCAGCAATCTTGTTTGGGGCCAAGGAATCTAGCCATGTTCAATTAGGCTTAGCCCAGACTCAGGAAAAGAAGCAGTTCTTGCAGAGAGAGAAAGCAGCCAGTCGTGGTGTGGAGAGAAGCAACAAATATTGCAGAATGAGACAAAGATCATCTGTTTGTGCAGGGTGGGCAGGCACATGTGCCCAGACAGCTACCGGCATCTGCATGGCAATTGTAAAGGGACCCTGCAGTTCAGCAGGTTGATTAAGTTAACTCTTTTTGGAAATATTGTTCTTGGTCATTAATAGTGATCTTACTTCTTGTCGAGACTCTTTTTGTGAGAACTTAATCAAGCTTAAAGAATAGCCTTTCCAACTATGCAGCTGCTTTTTCTTTATCTTACTATATATTCACAGACTGGTCTTAACAATGCCAGCTACAAATCAGATAGTATGAGACAATACATTTAACCTGACATTCTGATAAAAGATACTGTCAAAAGAATTATAATTCTTTGAAATGGGAGCTGATGAGGCAAAAATGGACAATCTAAATAACATCACTCCAAATGGTAGAGGTGGACAAACGATGCTAGAGTACATTATTCCACTCCAATGGATGAAGTGACTTTCAAGGACTGATTAGCTCCATGTCTGAGAGGGTTAGCCCCCTGCCTGTTATAACAAGTGCCTATGAAAGGGAGAGCTGATCTGACAACTAGCTATGCCAACCGTGAAGTTATTTCAATACTTTCTCTGCTAACAAGTTGATTAATCCCATCATCATTTGGAATACCTATTTTATACTGAATAAATCATTTTCTAATAAAGAGCAGTTAGGAGGAGTAAAACTTTGACTTCTCAATGATGCTATCAGCTCCTCTGCAGATTTTATCATTTCTGGCTCTCTGCAAGTTCTCTGTATTAGAGTTTTTTGTTTTGTTTTGTTTTGTTTGGGGTTTTTTGTTTGTTTGTTTTTTTTTTTGTTGTTGTTGTTGTTTTCACACTAACTAAAAAGTTACATTTAAAAAATGCAGCCTTTAATTTCCTCGTGATGATGTCACATCATGAATCTTCCACAGTGAAGACATGTACAGATTTACTGAAAAAAACCCAATGTTAAATGTCTCCATTATTTCCATGCCTTCTCCTCATTTTTTCCCTTGCTGCTATAATTAAGCCAAATATGATACAAACAAATGACTGCTGCCTCGGGGGCCACATGACAAATACATCGCTATGCACAAGGGAAAGCTGCAATGTAATGTCTTGCATTTGCGTTATCACATAATTGTTTAGACTGTTTAAGAGATTGTAGACAGCCTGTGAGGAAGAAAAAGGGTTCCAATTAGTTAGGGAAAGTGCTCATTTATGTACTCAGAAATGCAAAGATTTGAAAAATACGGAGGTTAACATTCAGTAGAATTGCAATAAGGCATATTATAAACATCACAATAAGCATTTTGTTTTTGCAAAGCAGTTCTTATAATGAGATAATGTTAAAAAATGTCCTGAAACCTGAGGGGTAAAAAAGCAAGAACAAAACAAAACAACAAATCACACCACAAAACAAACATACAAAAACTACAAACAAACAAACACACACACACAAAAAGCCAACACAAACAACCAAACAAAAAGCCAACACAAACAACCAAACAAAAAACCTACAACACACACAGAAAAAAACCCCTAAACCCTATATTTTTTTAAATTATTATTATATAAGTCCAGGTTTTCATATGTTTAAATACAAATTGCTTTTAGGGCAAGGCTTTCTTGTACTGACAAGCTGTTAGTTTAGGAAAAAGGTACATTAGTAACAATCAAAAATATTGAAATCCCTGTATGGTACCTAACTGATAAAATTATATAAATGAAAATTGTCCCTGGGAATTGGGAAATGGAGTTGTTCTTCCCTTAGCTTTTGGATGGAGTCCCTTTGCCAGCACTAACAGAGAGGTCCTTTAGCTGATGGCAGTTGTAAACCCTTGTAAACACTTTGTGAACACTTGAAAGACCTCCTGTGGATGTTGCAGTTAAGCAATGTTCCCTGCTCAGGAGCGAAGTGTCTGCCCATGTATCAAGACAAAGGATGGCTGGTGAAGAGGTGAATGGCCGGTCAGGATGGGGAAGTTCAGTCCACTTGGAATCTGAGGCTCTGTACACATGAAGGCTTCAGGCACTTGTGCAGAGCCTTTCTCTTGCTAGGAATGAGAGTTTCATCCCTTAATGGGTTATTTATGTTTTTTTTTCCTAACATTTTCCTCAGGCACAGAAGGTGTTTTTACCTTGCTTTCCAGTAGTAAACTGGCGAGCAGCTTGGATGACAGTATTGCAACTGCCCATTGAGTATGTGGGGGGCACAAGTGGAGAAAGAGATGTTGAGTTTTGAAGAACCGTCAAGCACAATTCAAAGGTGTAACTGTAAGAGATGTCTCTTTTGCAGAGAAAAGCCTTTTTTTTCATTTGTGCAGTGAAATGATAGGGAATGTTCCCTCGGACCAGAGTGGTAAAGTAAATCCACAACACAAAGGAGAGCTAAATAGAAAGTTGTCTTTTTGGTGGGGTAATGGTAAAAGTGAAATAAATGCATTTCTAACTTCCTTGTTGCCCCCTGAGTTTTACAAATTTTTGTGTTGTTTATTTTGGAGTTTATAAATAAATAATTGTATTTGCTTGTATTAACAGTGACTGATGTCCCATTTCTGGTCATGGTGAGCTTTGAGATTGTGGTCCTAAGGCAACTCAAGCACATTCTTCCAAGCAATGTACAAGGTAATTGAAGATGCCTTCCCTAAGCTTTAAGTCAGTGGTAGTACTACAGGGGTGACTGTGAAGGAACAATCTCCTGGTGACCGTGAAGAGCCAGGAGAAGGTGTCCTGGCTGAGAGGCCATGCTGTGCATTTGTGAACCCAGGGTATTAACATGTTCCTCTATAATTATTTCAGTTTTGCCTTAGTCTGTGTAAGACTGATGATATTCTCTTTTTGCAGTAGTAACAAAGATTTTTCAGTACCAACAAATATTTTTTTTCTCTACCTTACCTTCAGAAAGATACCACTGCAACATCTCCTGGTGTGAAATTCTGAATATATGCAGTGCTCTATTGTAAAGTCCACACAACACTCTGTGCAATAACCTCGGAACAAGCCTGGTGTCCCTTTACCTCCCTCATTTCTTGTAATTATCAGGAAAAGCCTCCTACACAGAGGCATCATAAGCCACAGCCTGGACTCAGGTCTGTCCTCTGCCTATTTGAGTGCAGGTTTCTGAATTGCAGAGTTATCAGTCCAGGCTCAGGACTATTTCAGGATTTTACTCAGTGATGAGAACAACACTTGCTGCTACAGATATTTTTGCAGTAATCCTTGCAAATAAGAAAGCAGCAACTCTCTTGGCTCTTCCCAGTCAATCAGGGCCTGCCTCACACAGCATGGTGACAGGGCAGGATTTGCATTGGGAATATAAAAAATTAGACATTTTTCACTGACACTGTGTATGGTATTATGAAAATTGTTTTATCTATTTAGATGATTTAATTTTTTTTTCCCCTGGGTTTTTATGATAAAGATATCAATAATGCACAGTAAAGCATCTTTTTAATTGCTTGTATTAAATAACTGAGTCATAACACTGAATACTAAAATAGTAGAATAAATTTATGGATGTTTTTAAGAACAGAATTTTCCTCTTTGAACATTGGATTTTATTTTTTTTTTTCCCTTCTACAGAAATCTATCTGTAAGATATTTTTAAGCTATTTGATTAGTTAAGCAAGGTATTATTTACCTCGAACTCTGAAAATTTGTATGGTATGAATATGGAGATGTTCTATTAAGTGCTATTTTGCATTTTTTGAGTTCTTATATTGTTAGCTAGCCTTTTTCAGGGCATGAGAACACCTAGTTAAATACACATCCAGAGTTAGAAATTTGTTTCTTTTGCCCTGTCTCGTTCTTCTTAAACTAGAGGAAAGAAACACTCTCACAGTAATAGCAATGACTAGAAAAGAAGAAAATAAAAGCTGAAAGTTCTAATCAAAACTGTAATCAGAAAGATGACAAATGGTGAAGATTATTAAATTTTCTTTGCTCCCTTGATGAATTTAATAAAGAACTAATCAAAGATCATTAGAAGGCTTTTGTGCTTGGTGTGCATTGTAACTGGATTGCAATTGGAATTTATGTTTTAGTGGTTATCTAGGGTTGAATTCGACATGTAAATATAGAAAGGATTTATTTTAAAATGTCATACCATTGTATGTTGCTTCTATGCTTTACTCAAAAGCAGAGCATCCTTCCCTGTGATTAGAAATTTTAAAATAAATATCAGTGTTTAGTTTGAATTTTCTAATGATCTTTGATTATTTATTCCTTTTTTTTCTGGGAAAATTAGAAAAAAAATACATTTATTTCCCAGATAATTATGTAGGTATTCCAATTGCTAGACAACTCAGAGTGCCATAATTATCTGGAAATCCACCTTTTGCA
The DNA here is from genome assembly GCA_024611175.1 of Megaceryle torquata. Classification (NCBI taxonomy): domain Eukaryota; kingdom Metazoa; phylum Chordata; class Aves; order Coraciiformes; family Cerylidae; genus Megaceryle; species Megaceryle torquata. The sequence continues at coordinate 48,746 of JANIJG010007962.1, read as the reverse complement.
ATTCTTCAGGGTTAATTTAGTGTTCTTAAATTTTAAATGGTGCTTTTAAATTTCTTTTTCATATCACCTATTTGGTGCTGGAGTAATAATAGTTATTAGATAAAGGTGTTATATTATGAGGCATCTATTTTTTTTCCTCTTCTGACTTGTGATATCTGGAGTCTCAGGTTGGATGATAAGCAATTTTACTTCTATCCTTTGGATGAAGTATAATTAAAAGGATAATTAATGCTTGAATAGGCTGGAAGACCATGTACACTTCAAATACATAATTTATAGGTAGCAAGAGCAATGGTATGAAAAAAAAAAAATCTTCAAGCTCTTTCTAAAGTAACTCTTTGCTGGCCTAATTAGCTGTTGATTTATAGACAACTGGTTGGTCATGACAGAGGAACCTGACTTAATTTCCTTCATGTCACCTGGGCAGTTTCTGTCTCCCTGGTTGGGAAGTGCTTATAGTACCTGGCCTCAACATCTGATCTATATTTCTGCCACTGAATAGTTTTGCTCTTCCTATTGCTTTAGAATTTGGGGAGATTTCTTGCAGTAAAGTATAAATATTAAATTTATTAAAGAATTAAGAGTTGTGGTTCTGGTGTTACAG
>JANIJG010007962.1:0-48042 GCA_024611175.1 Megaceryle torquata | reverse complement strand
TGGCACTTCTGCAGGAACAACACAGATATTTAAAGTAAAAATATTAAGACTTTAAAGGACACACAAAAATTTACTAGGGCGCTCTGGCAAGAAATAGCAGAAGGCTATAACAAAGGAGGAAAGCATGTCCAGTCCAATGGAATCTACCCCAATTCTAGGCATTATATATCACCATATTAGAAATCCTTATTGTTATTAATAAATGGGATGTTACAGCTTGCATTGTTTTGTTGGTTTTTTTTTTTTTCAAGTTAGGTTGTAAGAATATCTGTATGTGAAAAAATAATAAAAAAATTGACTTGCTACCCAAAACAAAAAAGGCTACTTTTAGTCTTTTCTAATACTACTGAAGGAAGTGGGAGATTCCCCTTGATAGTGGTGATGTGCACAGGGTTCTTCAGGTATTCATTGAGATGATTATAGTAATTTTGGAGTTACCCACTTTCTCTTCTGCAGTGAGACCTATAATAGATAACACATGCAGAAACAGATCAATTGCTCAGGTGCTCAGAAAGAGATAACATTATCATCCAGTATCTAATATAGATACACTTATATCCTATTGTTTGAATGTGCAGTGTCCAAAAGTATGAATAGGCTCCTCAACAGAAAAAAAAATATTAAAGAAAATGAGATATTAGCCTGCAAAATAAGTGCACAATAGTTTCTGGAATAACTCTTTCTAGAACTAGTAAGACACGGGATCAGAATTGGAAGGCAAAGTTAGATTTGGCTTGATTCTTTATTATTGAGTAATTGAAAGTGAGATAAAACTTGGCCTCTGTGAATTAGAAGATCATGTAAATTGCTACCTGTGTAAAGAACAGGTCAATAATTTCAAAACTAATGTAAATCTACCACATCATCAAATCTATAGACTTTGGAAAATATCAGACAATGGTGAAATCCTAGCAGAAACACCTTCTAGTGTTCAATTTGCATAAATTGTAATTGCCTGCCAAGTAATAAATCATTTCAGTCTTTTTAACAGTGAAGGAGCAGATTTTCAAGTATTACAGACTTCTGTAGATGTGAAGGACTATTCAAGGACAAGGGCAGTCCCTGGCCCTTCAGCCACCAGTGCAGAGATGCTTACACTCACCATCCCTCCTCTTCTCCCACTGGGAGCAGCCCCAGACTTAGTCTGTGCAGGTCACAGACCAAGAAGATACCTATTCTATGAGCACTGCTTGGATTTCTTCATGGAAGGACCTGGGAGGTTTGCTGCACACAGGTCCACGAGCAAATAAAGGTGGCTGCAGGGTGCTCAGCTGGGAGTACAGGAGGGACACAGGGAGTAAGTCGCACAGGACAGCAGAGTGTTCGCATCCCTTCAACAAATGGGAGAGGGAAAGACCCCAAACCAATAACCTCACTTGTCTTCATCAATTACAGATACTGTAAATATTTTTTGTGATCTGTAGTGTTGAACATATATGTGATTAACAACTGCTCTATAATTTTAAGTTAGGTGACTCTGTCTTTAAGGCTGTAGAACAAGTTTTTTTAAAAAAAAGACATGTTACATCCTGTCCTGGGATCTGTTTGGGTTACTTACCACAAGCAGCTGCTGGCCTAAGCAACTGAGAGGGGCCACAGCCAGGATAAAAAACTGAGCCAGCCAATGGGATATTCCATACCATACTGACTCCTGCCCCTATATAAGGGGAAGGCTGGCCCAGGGTAGGGGTGCCTCTTTTCAACTGTGTTTCAGTGTGTAGCTTCAGTGTGGCTAGAGCAGGGAAAGTTGGCATCTTGGGAACAGGTAGGGCCTTCCCCATTTCTATTATTTGCTTTTTTGTACTTTCATAAGTTCTATCATTAACATTGTTGTTTTCTTCTCTCTTTATGTTATTTTATTAAACTGTCCTTAACCCCTGGTGTCTCACCTTTTTTATTCCTCCTGATTCTCCTTCCCATCTCCCAGGAGGGTGGGGAAGCAGTCAGTGAGTAGTTGCGTGGTGTTTAGCTGCCAGGAGAGATTACACCACAACACACCTAAAAGCTAGGAATCTACTAATAGAGATCTACCCAGGTAAAAATATGTGAAGTCAGGTGTCTTGAGGGTGGAGAAATTATTTAAAATTACTTAAGCCTCTGCATGACCATGTGATTTCCCAGGATCAACCACAGAAAATGAGATATTGATGAGCAGGAAGACAGAGGATGAAAGGAACACTTTTTTTTTTTTTCTCAGGAAACTACTTGAAATAGCTGTGTTAATGTTCTTAAACAGTAAGGAACAGGAAATACACCACTTTGAGAAATTTCTAAGGCTGGCTTGCCAAACTTTGAAGAATAATTAGCCAGTATCAGGAATGTCTAAGATGGTAGAGTAGGTAAAAGAAATTATGATAAACTTATGAGAATTTTCTGTTAGTTTGAGTTGTTTGATTTTGGGGGTTTGTTTGGGTTTTGTGTGGTTTTTGTTTGTTTGTTTCTTTTGTTTTGTGTATTGTTTGTTTGTTTTGTTTTGTTTTTTGTTTGGTTGGTTTTGGTTTTTTTTTTTTTTTTTTCTCCCAAATTTATTTTGGTTTTGCCATTCTGGGTTAAAACAATAAATTTTTTGACTGTGAAACTGTAGTTGGTGATAAATCTAGCTCTGTGTGATCTGCTGCAAGAAGACATTTTATTTCTGTAGATTGGCAAGCCCTAAATACAAGAAAGTGTAGAAATCTTGTAGTGCCTGGCATTTCCACTCATTTCCGTAAGACACTAACTGGGTTACCAAACAAACAACACTTTGTGAGCTGGTTTAAAATCTGGTAAAGCATGAATCTGTGTGTGATAAGGAAAGATCATGCACATCATTAATAGAAATGGGAAAATTATTTGATGTCGGGGTTCTCACTGGACATTGCAATGCTGAATTAAAACTCTTGCTTCTTCTAGGTAGCAATAGTTCATGGAAAGGGGTAAAAGAAAGTGATCTAATATGGACAGTGGGAAAATAATGCTGGGAAACTGGGTTTGGGTGGTTTCTAGAAATACTATAAAATTCAGTATGCAAGCACCAGCGTTTTTCCAAGTGCCCTACAAAAACATGTATTGTGGAGATGATCAGATTCATGTTGACAGCATTCAGCACATTATGTGACCATTTACACTTATTTACAAACTTGTCACATGACTGTATTCACCACATGGCATAATACTGCAGAAAAGTTTTCTTTCCCATATACAAAGAGCCCTCACATGGTTCCCTCTGGTTTACATTCTGTGAATCTAGAGGACATGGAGTGAAGCAGTTAAAATGCATGTGCCACTGCACCATGCCTCTGCATCCTCTTATAATGTACCAAGTGAAAAGAAGGTGTGTGGTGAGGATGGGCCAGGATGTTGTAGCAGGGCCTACTATGTGAAATCCTGTCTGCATAGCACAGAGATGCTGTAGGGCTCCTCTGAATGATACCTCACAGGAAACTGAGCATGTTCCAAAAAAGCACAGTTAAACTTGCTCTTATAATTCCCAGAGAGTCACCACTATCCTCTCTGAAGTGTTTTGGTAACTAAGTAGTATCATTACTAAAGTGCCATACCTCATTTCAAGCTTGAATTTGCCACGGTCCAACTTCCAGCAGTTGGAGCTTGTTGCACCTTTCCTTGGCAGACTGCAGAGGCCTTTATTACATTTTTGATTCCTACACAGGCACTTGCAGACTGTGGCAAAGTTACACGTTTACCTCTATCTACCCGGTGTAGTTAGCTAAATAAATACAACATATTTACTATTTTACTCTAGGACATATTTGCTGCCTTTTTTTTTTTTTTAATTATTATTATTATTGCCCTGTATCCACATTTGAATCAGGTGAAGACAAAACTTTTATTTATGTCCCAGGTCTTGTGTCCACTCCTTTTCAGTTTGACTAGAAAATCCAATAAGAAATTATAGACGTTCATCTATTATTAACATTTTTTTTTTAACCATGCATTTTTCTAAGTACATCTGAGTGTGCAGGCATTGTGGAGGCCAAGGACTGAATATATACCATGAATCTAAGATGCTAATAGATTGATTTTTTTTTTATATATATATATATATATAACTGTCATTAAAGAGATTGGGTCTCTCTTACTCTTCAACAGGAACAAAGGACATTCCAACTCTCCACAAGATATAGAGAGCTTCCCGAGGAAACAAAGAGGTAAGCTATGTGAAATAAGAAGTCATCACCTTGCAGCAGTGAGAGAGATTCACCATGTTTGTGGATGGGGTTGGTCCCTTGTGAATTTTGTGCATGGCTCCTGTGATGGCACCACTCATGTTCCCAGAACTGTGCAGAGGCACAGGAATGGGGGATAGGAGCTGGCAGCAGAGGAGAGGTAAAGCCTCTCCCTGAGGCAGTGGTAGGGAAAAACAAAACCACTGCTCAACATCAGGTTTGCTTCTGCTGTGTCGGAGATGGAGGCTGCACGTTGCTTTGAGCTCAGGCTGCTGCATGAAACCTATTACTTCCACAGAGATACATCCTCTGGCTACAGAAAGCAGCCTGGCCCCCCATCACGGTACATGTACTGTTATATGAGGTTCCCATCCCATTCCCCTTTTTGCATTAGGGCTTTGTCTGATCTTGGTGAGATTCAGAAAATAATCCTGTAGCAGCAATAGTACAGAGTCGTGCCTGACTCTGCTATAGTGTTTTCTGCCTGGAAATCTCAGGGTGCCTTACCAGGATCACCCTCCTTGCATGAAACCTAGATTTAACTGGCAGCAAACTCCATTTCTGTCTTTGTTAGTTTTATGACTGATGGTGTTTATTTAATTTCTCATCTATTGCTGGCCTGGGATTGTTTTGTAATATATTAAGTATGAGCACAGCTATTTATAGATAGAGCAGTAAAGGGATTTGTACCCACTGGTATTTATATCTAATTACTGCAACATTTTGACTTAGAGTAAATGAGAAAAAATATTAAAATAAGTTTTCTAGGCCCATGTCATTACATTTAGGTAAAATAATCTATGCCTGGGGAGAAAAGTCTATGTTCAGATTTCCCCCAAAGCACAGAGAAACTGAAGAGGTGTGAACCATGAAAGAGGCAGTAAGTGCGGTGTTTTAGCTTCCTGCCTACGCTTGGGAAACTGCTGCTGTAGAGTTGAAAGTCTGTGCTGGAGCTGAAAGTGCAATGGTAACAGGAGATCAAACACAGACTTCTGCAGGGGTTACTGCTCAGATTGCTGGAGTCTGGGATGTACTCTAGTTCCTGGATTGCATACTTGCACTGCTTTCATTATTAGAGCTAGATGGATTAAAACTGGAGTGGGTGTATGTTTCGACACTACAGCACTCCCTTCACATTGCTCTGCAGACACACACGCATGTGCACGCAAGCACACACATGCATACATACATAGGCAGAGCTTGGAATCATCCACCCCTGCCTGGTCCTCTCCTTTGTTGCTGCAGCCAGTGCTCTTCGCTTTTTGCTAACAGCATCGCACATACAGGGTGAGTGTCGTACCTCTTCTGCCTCTTATACCCAGGCCGATCTTACAATGCAAGAATGGTTAGCTACGTAATATAGCATTTTGTTAAAAAGCATCCCCTTATTAAAAATCATCTCAGGACATGTTCAGACACAAGTCTCCCCTGAACTTTGTTGAGAGTTTGGTAGACTGTTGCCTTGCATCATTTGTGACCAAGCAGAATTAGTCTATGATGCTACTTTTTATGGGTTTTTTAAATATACATCTTCATGGAGAGCTGCGTTTCTCTCTCCATTCCTTTCCAGCCTATGTGCCTCGTGCTACTTCACAGCAGCAACTGTCTGTTGTTCAGATATTCACCTTTCCCTTTTGTTCTAGCCAATTTATTGATACAGTGTGAGAAAACAAGTCAAGTGTGAGGGTTATAATGTTAATATCTAAGAACCATAGTGAGTGTTATATTTGTACTTCTGCATTATCTTTTATTGCACCATAAAAAGTGAAGAAGCCAAGTACTTTGTTTTATAGGTATAAAGCAGTTGTGCTCATAATTCAGCCATTCAAGCAATATATAGGAATCAAAGTATAATTCATGCAGTTTTTCATATTACCAAAGACATTGTAGTGCAACACTTCCTATAGTTCTACAGTCCCAGCAATCTGGTTGTAAAATATATGTTACTGCTTTTGTATTTTTAACCGACTTTGCTTTACACATCAATTTACAGAGGCAGAACATGCTCAGCCTAATTGTAAATTAGGCAGTATAGCTATAGTGGAAATCACAAAGAGGCTTGAGTCTTGGACTGAATATTATTACTCTATGTGTCAATAATGACTTTAATGTATTAATAATGTGATAATAATTGAGCAGACATTACTAGCAAGCACCTTATGGCCACTGAAGACATTGTTTCTTACTTGTCTCCTTAAAAATCTCAATTAAATTATGCAGACAAAATTACAACCTAGCCCACTGCATAAAATCTGAATAAATAATTAAGGAGTTAAATGAAATATTCCTGTAGAGGACGGAATGAACTATGGCTGTTTTTAAGGTAAAATATCTTCTCATTTACAAATCTTGTGGGGAAAAAAAAAATAGAAAACATTTTTTGAACTTCTATTCATTGGTACATTTTTAGCATTGGATACAACTTTAACACAGCTCATCAGAGTAATTAGCTATTTACCATTTAAATTGTGGTGAAAGTATCTTAAAACTTCTTTTGTGCTCTTATCGCTTTTTAAGGGGCACATTTATACACAAATTGCTTGGCATCTCTGTATCAAAGCTTTGATCTCCTGCACTATCAATTGTTGGCTCAGGTACAAGAGACTGTAAAATATACAAAGCTGTCTGCTCTAGACTCCAGTTGAAATAAAAAATGAGGCTGTTTATACACAGCCACTCATTAGCTAAGTCAGTCAATATTTACATGTTGCAAGTATAATGCCTTCTTTATGTTAGATAAATTAATTCAACCTCTATGAAACTTCCTTTCAAGAGACTAACATTTACAAATAAATAACTTTTTGGTTACTTAACTACAATCACAACCTGAACACAATCCTTTTATTCTTTTTTATCCAAACTACTTGCTCAGCTTAAACAGATACAACATTAAGGAGTGTTTTACAATTGATACCTAAAGCCATTTATGGTGGGTTTTTTAGTGTAATTTTTTGGAAATGTCATCAAACCTTGCAACTAACTTTTGTGTTGTGCTACATATGCTTTCCAAGTTTTCTATTAATGCTTTATGCTATAGACTTAGTACACCATCATCTGAAAGTTCAAGCCTATAGGAGAACTAGAATTTGCCTGCCTGTGTTTTGCTGACAGAAATACATGTAATGCATTAGACAACACACATCTGTTGATGACTTGTTTCTTGTTTAATGCTTTACAACAAATTAGGGCTAGAAGCAAAATGTCTTTCTCTATTTGTGCCTCTTTGTCAGGACTTTTTGCTCTTCTCTGGCCCGACTGTTTTGGCCTGTCAAATCGGTGGTACTCAGAGGAAGAGCTCAGACCTCTGTGTCATCTTATTATTTTAGTACTTGAAATGGCACACAAATGTCATGATTGAAGATGGTTGTAAATAAACAAGACAGTAGCAGCATCTCTCAGAAAGAAGAGGGAATGTGGTGGAAAGGATTTCTGGCCTTATAGACATGCAAGAAAAGACTGACGTGTTCATGTGTTTTCAGATACGGGGGTATTAAATACTGAGCTCAAGTTAGGTTTACAATATTCTAAAAAATAGTGGAGGTTTGGGGTTTTTTTTGCATTGATACATTCAGACTGCTTGCAGCATGTGGCTCAGGATCTTTTTTTGTTTTCCATTTGTATATGCACATAAAATATTTTCCTGCTATTACAAATTTCAAGCTGTGTTTTGCATAGTCCTATCATCCTTGTAATTTTTCTATGGTGACCTATGCTAGTGGCATTTTTGTGTCAAGTGTTTCAAATATATTTGAGAGATGTAAGAATGCAAGAGACATTTATTGTAGATGTCACCAGTTTAAAATTTTTATGTGTTTCTTCAGTGACTGTAGTAACACCTGTTATCTTCAGCATTATTATATCCAATAGTTGACTGCATACAACCATTATTTCCTTAAAGTCCTTAGCAGTATGATACTAAAGCTGTGTGTGTCCTAAACAGATAAGCAGAGTGGGGGGGTTTTATGGAGTCTACAGACATAGGTTAGGTTTCCCAATGCAGACAGGCATATTCCACAGAGAAGATTAGAACACAAAGCAGTATTTTCCATTTTGTACACCTTAAAAAGTGGGGGGGGGGAATAGTTTTATTCTTGCTTCTGGAATCTTTTATTTGCATGTATTTACAGAAATTCTGCTGCTGTCAGTGACTTATTGATACTTGGAAGATTTATCACCCACCTACTGTTCATCTTCTGTTGCAATTCATCTTTTTCCTGATATTGCAGCCCAGGAGAGACATATAAAATTAAACATGTGCAGGTGAATTTTTAGAAGGGATGTGAACAAAAAAACCCATGGGCTAATTGACTTGGTGTACTCTTAAGCTACTATCTGAGGGTCTGATGCAAACCTTCCTCACAAAGCTTTGCTGATTCCTGGCAAGCTGAAGGCATCACTCATGTGGCCTTCAAGCACGGCGAGTTGGTTATGGCTTGGTTATACCCTGGTCCCCTGGGGCAGGTCATGTGTCTGCTCTGGGTTCCCCCTCCATCAGCCTGCTGTCACAGAGCTCAGCCACAGCAGACAATACATGGCTGTGGTTAAATGCCCTTCATTCCCAACTCTGCTTGGATGGGTGATCAGGCTGGGAGAAGGTGGCATGGGAGACCTAAGGAAATAGGATAAGCAAAAAAATTCATGTGTGTAGTGAGGGTAAAGGAGGGAGGGAGGAAGGAATCAGGGGAAGGAAAATTATTTCCAGGTTATCTGTAAATCCATGGTGATTTGGTGTTTGAGACTTGTCTTCTATCAAAATCATTGCTTGAAAAAAGAAGGATACAAACTTTATGTTGGTGTGAGTGGTTACCCCTCTCACTAGAACACATGGCTTTCCCCAGCTCAGATCACAACACCGTGAGCATCTCACCTCACACCTGCATCAAGTAGGTGGGGTCCTTCAACCACCTGAAAATACCCCCTTCCTTTTCTTTCCTTTGTGTATACCTAGTGCCATTTAATTTCTGACCATTTTTGGTTGAGTGAGGCTCATGGAGGCTGAGTACAGGAAGCCTGAGCTGCCATGGGATGCTAAGCCAGGACATACCTCTCTGCCACCTGAGAGGTTGGAGTGGTGGAGCTGACTCATACCTTGTAGCCATCAGGCTCCTGGGGGCTGGAGATACTGTGGAGCCAATGAACTTGATTTTAAAGTGGGAAAGAGCTGCAAGATTCTCTCTTCACACAGCATTTCCTTCTAGAAGTGGTATTACTGTTGGCTTCAAAGAAAGCATGTTCTCATACTAAAGATTACACTAAAACCTCCCATGTATTATTTATAGAGTAGCTCCCTGGGAACATTTCCTAATTTGAAGGAAAAGCTTGTGGATTTTTGATGGCCAAAAGATTTTCTACTCATTTGACCACTCATTTTCTACTCATATTTGAGTACTGTGAAATGATTTCCTGTTACTAGCATAAAAGAGATCTTTTGTGGTATTGCTCCTTCTGCCTTAAAGATGTGAAAATACAGGTATAAGGTGTCGTGAAAGAAAGCAAAATCATCCATTAAGGTCTTTACTATGATCCTGTTCAATTCAGACCTATGCTGTATGATGAAATGTAATAATGTCCTTTATATTTTATTTATGTGAAAAAATGTCATTACATTTCATGTGTAACAACTGCTTGCTAGCTGGTAGGTTTGGGTTATTTCTCCCTAGCCATATGTACTGCATATGGTCTGTGAAAGCACAGGAGTATACTTTTAAGTTGTGTGGACAGTATATCAGAGAATCTACCCATGCCACCAATTAATCTCATAAAATGCTAATGTAATCCCATCACAAATATGTAAATGCAGTGCCACTATAGATCTGGCAGATAATAAACAATAGTTATCTTATCCTGGGCTTTTCCTTCATGTAATTCTCAGAAATAATTTAGTCCTTGTCTTCCACTCTGAAGGATTTAAATGGAATGACCTTAATTCTGGTTTTGTTTGCTCTCTATCTACTAAGCAGCTGCAGTGAAGACAAAGACAAACAGTAGATTAACAGTGGTACCTTTTATAAGGCTGATTAGTTCTTAAAATATGCTCAGTGGAAACAAAAAAGCATGAAATGAGGTCTGAGAAGAGAGGCTTTTACTCTTTTCATTGGAACTGCTGCATTTCTTTCAGTAACCCACCAATAGTGACTTTTCAATGAAATGTTTTCTTTGAAGGAGGTTGTTTTTGCCAGCACAGCCTCTATAATGTTTCAGAAGTCCCAGGTATGTACTTCTGAAATAGTTTTATCTCATTTAGTGTTCTGGTTCAGATGAGAGCTTCATGGCACATGAATTAAAAATATTTACTGATATTGCATATCATTACCTGTTAAAACCAACACTAGAATTGATACAGGTGATAGCTGTAATGGGTGCAGCTGGTATTCCTGCAATTTATAAGCACTTTGCAGAAATATATTTCTTTAAATGTTCAAAGTGTGTGGGAGAAAAGTGACTCAAGACAATGGGTTGACAATATGGTTTATGGTGCAGTTTAGCACTTATCGCCCTACAAATTTTAGGACTGCATGTGAGAAACAGTTTATCCATCTGTCAGCAAGTCAAAATGTACTTAAGTGAGCTGGTTTTAGTTAAAGCCACTGCTAGGCAAAATAATGCCTCAGTCATGATTTCTGTTACACTTATCCCTCCCAAAAGGTTACCTCTTCTGCAGCACATGGTCTGCTCCATTTGCTCTACCCGAAGTGGTGGGGAGAGCAAGCTTGCTGATTTAGCCAGCTTGCTAAATCACCCACATCCCCTTCCTGAAGCACCTAGGCATTCCTTAGATGTCTCCTGTTGAAATCCTGACCCAGCCTGACCCTGCTTATCAACCGCTTGTTTTCCTTTCAAAGAGTTGGAAGGATTACAGCAGATTAGCTAACACAGTTCCCTTCCCTATATTGTTTTGTGTGACAGTTAGTTCTAGAATAAAAATAAAATACCAATTTTAAAGCAAGTTTGAAGAGTGGGCGTACTTCTAATTTGCTGAATCTCATGTTTTGATACATTTGATTTAATTTTTTTCTTTTTTTTAAATATATGTTTATCAGCAACTATTTTTTTTTCCACATTTTTTTTTTTCTGGAATTGATTTAGTTCTAATGAAGTTCACCTCATGTCTAGTAAAATTCCATCCTCTGAGAAGACATTTTCCCATCTGATGTAAAATATATGTTTATGTTTGATGATAAATGTGCATAAATATGCTGCTCATGTTGTTTTGATTTTAAAAATATATAGCTGTTTATGTACCTAGCACCATCAAGAATAGTCATAAGGTATTTGGGCATTAAAAAAATGGGTTCCCAAGAAGAACTTCGGTTTGGAATTGTAACTGAAATTGTGTGAGTGAATTCACACTCTAAATTTCTTTGAGGGTTAAAAAGGGAGACAAAATAAAATGGAGACAGGAAGGAAGAAAGCAGCTGCTACAAAGATGGGACAAAGGCATGATCAGAGGGAAATTCTAAAGGAAAGACAAGCTCTCGAGCAAGACAGAAAGCTGAACTACTGAATTTGCAGAAATGTTGAGTTTAAAAGAATGCCAGTAACAGTAAATTCAAAACCTGTCTCTTCAGTGAGAACTGAAAAACTGAGGACCTAGAGGTGCTTATAGACAACAACGGAACAATATGTCACGAGTTCCCTTTTTTAAAAGCTGATAAATTATTCCTTTAGTTTTATCTCACATTTGTTTTTGATTTGGTGGGCTTTACTGACACTGCTCCTTACTTATTGTGGATGTTCATCATCCTGAAAAGTTCCATAGGTTTTTTCTGTCACTAGTAACTTTCTTAAAGTCAAACTGAGAAACAGGAATCAATCATGCACAAAATTCAATAGTGAAAGTTGAGCCTTGTTTGAATGTGCCTCCAAGAGGGTGGCTTTATGGTGTGCAGGCTCTTATGGCCAGCAGACCTCTTGCCTGCAGAGGACCAGTGGCTCCCTGCTGGCCAGCCCATCCTGTTAGCCAGCTGGGCACCTCCTGGGTTCAACTGTGACCATTCCTATGGGCTTGCCTTCCCCTTGGCCTGCAGATCTGGCCTTATGGGAGACCCTGGGCCAGTGAGGACATGCACAGAGTGCCAAAATTTAGTCCTGTATCTCTTAATGTTGTACAAATGGTTGTAACAAACTCTTGTCCTTTTGCATGTCATATTCCATCCTTGGGATTTTTCTTTTATGAAGTCTCCTTTGAACTTTATTTTCAGCTCTCTAGTCAAAGGGAGCTCTAACTGCTCTGGATAACTGGCAAGTGGTCTTCATCCTCATCATCTTCAGCCTCACTGTGTGATATGTGCAGAGCTATGTAGGACTATGGGCTCAGAATGATGTGTATTTTCTGCTTGTATTAGGAGAGATTTTAGACATTCTGGAAGGGGAGTTACTTATTAAGAATCTGAGCTGTGGGTTTAGAGTGGAATGTTGACAGTAAGGTCTGGAATCACCTTGTGGGCTTCAGCAGTTGCATGGGAGTAAACTGTTCACCACCTACCCAGAAGAGTGTGAAGAGTCACACATTTTTTGTGCACTTCAAGTTAAAAGAATGTGAAACAACCCTGGTCTGAAAATTACACAGCCACAGTAGATGTGCCACTGTTGCTTGACCTAATAAGCTCTGTTGAGATGCAGAAACACAGAAGATTTGTCAGTTCTGTTATTTTCCTTGATCCCTATCTGGACCAAGTTCCTTTTTTCTCTCTCTCACTGTCACTTGTGACTGTTAGGTATGCAGAACAAAATTTTATTTTCTTTTTGTTGCCAAGTTATTAATTGATGTTCAGGAGAGGATGGGAGAAAAGAAGCTTTGTCTGGCTCTGAAAAGCACCAGATGTGCTTTTTTGAATTGAGGAGGGGAATTAATTAAAATGAGGTAATAATATTAATCTTTTGACTGCAGTTAAGGTTGACTGTAACAGGAGGGGGAGCTCTCAGTGCATCAGGCTGGGGAGAGGGGGCTGGTGGGGAGCTCAGCACTCCCAAATCAGAGAGGGGCTGGGGACCCTCCTGAGCCGCATCAGGAATGCGGGAGGGGTGTCTTGTCACCCCCTCCACTAAAATACCTGTGTAACTCTGCTGGCTGCTGCCACATTCAACCCAAAGGAAGAAGCAAGAATGAATATTCAGTGATGAATGCGGGTGGAAATGCTGATGGGAGGAATGAAGTACAAATTAAGCAGCATTGGAAGTCTTCTTAAAGTGTGTCTGTTTTGATTGCTATTTCTGTAGATTTTTGCTATGTATTATATTGTTTAACAGAGTAAAAGAAAAACAGAATACATGTTTACTGTGTACTAAGCTGTAAGTACCTTTTTCAGACATCAGTAATCATCCTTTCCAGCTGAGAAGGCAATACACTTGCAATAGAGCTCTCCAAAAACCAGCAATTGTCCTATTTTAATGTTTCTGAAGCTATCCCTTATGGAAAAGCTCTCCTGAATTTAATAAGGGTAAAGTGAACAGGGCTATATAGTAATTTCATAGATTTAAAAGAGAATTGGGAATTTAGCAGGAATTAGACCTCTGCCATAGATGAGGCTGGAATTAGCTGATGTGAGGCTGCGTGCAGACCTGCCTCTGCCATGTGAGCAAATAATCTGTATGCATATATATGAGTGGGATAAATCCTGAATTACTACCCAGTCTCGGAGGTGTTTGAGGCGTGTTCACTGCAGTAGCTGCTGGACACATGTCTGGAGCACCTCGCAGCAGAGGGGCACAGAAAGGCAGGATTGCTGTTGCAGCCAGAGTCTGCAATTGCAAGTGCTTATGAAATGCGGGGCCGGCTGGAGTCCAAGGTGAACTCAGAGTAAGAGAGTCACTGTACTTCAGTGTTTCTTAGCAAATTGCAGACTACCAATTTCTCTAAATTTTAAAAGTAATTTCTGAGAAAACTAAAACTGACAAGGGATTTGGGGACGTATTGTGGCACGGATGACCAAGTAATTTAGTTATTTTGAAATCCTCACTCTTAAGCTTTAAAAGCACATGGACTGACTCCATGACGGGACAATCTTTTTTCCCCAAAGAGCAGTCCATTTTTCTGTTACATATGGCAATTATTAAAAAATTTCCTGTTCATGGCAAATTTTTCTTTTCTCCATCTTCACCTAAATTATTCTGGCATTAGTCAAAGAGTTACTCCCTGTAATATGCATTTGTGTTAGTTCCCCTGCAAGGAAATCAACATCTCCTATTTTTTCAGATTCCACATCCAATACATGGAGGAGCTGAGCACCTGAGAGGCAAAAACTTCTTTCAGGTGCTAAAAGCATGCCACCAGCAACCCCCAGTGCAGGGGTTTATCTGGGCTCAATAAGCAGCCCAGATAAAAAAAAAAATTCAATAAATAAGGAGGAAAAGGGAAAATATCATTCTCACTTTACAGACGTGAAGGGGGAAAATTTATGTCAACAGGCATTGCAACCCAGTTTAAGCCACTCTGCAGTTTTTCAACTGCCTGTGACAGCAGTTGAAATCTTGCCTCACTCCACGTGTGTGGGATATTGGCTGAAAGCCACAGCACGTGAACCTCAGTAGCTCCACTAAAGATGGTGAGCACATACATAACTATATGAGTGCTGGATCTGGCCCTGCCAGCTTTACCAGTAAGCTGGGTTACCTGCAATAGTCATTTATGCAAGCATTCTTTAAGATTTATTGAATTTCATTGAAAAATTAGTGCTGTTTTGCCTGCAAATCCATGGAACTTTGGTGACATCCAGTGACTGGTTCTTCTGAAAGGTGTTTTTTCCCCCTGGAATGACAGGAGAGAAACACTAGTTACCCTACTGGTTTCCCCTAATGGCATCAGCAGATTACGTTGAGCACAGGCTGAAATCAGAGACTCTCAAACCATATGCTATTGACTGTTTTAAGGCAGTTGGGATTTACATTAGATTTACCTTCAATCTTTAACATGTAAATTGCTGTTGAAAAGGTGTTAATTCATCACAATTTAAAGCCCGTACCTTGTCTGGCAATCATTTAAATATGATAGGGCTTCTCTTTAAAGAACTTTCTCAGGGCTTCTCTCATAATTTTCCTGTGAGGTCTCTTAAAAATTTGTCTGAACATCAAAGTCAAACCTGTGAATAGTGCCTTATATTTCAATCTTTTCTTTTTTTTTTTTTTTTTTTAGATGGTTTAATTAATATTGGAGTAAAACCTAATTTCTTGGAGGGGAAGCAAAAAGGAAAATCACTGTTTAAATACTCTAATAGTGATATAAAAAGTAATTAACTGTGGTAGCTTACTTAAAAAGGCAGATATTCATAGGTTAAATTTTAAAAATCAAATTATTACATTCACCTCCTAAAGCGTAGTGTTTTAAATTAAATAGAATTTGGGGTTAAATGACATTGCAAGCTGGAGAGAAATCAATGAATAGTTAAAAACTATATTCAAGCTAAATTGCCAAATGGTTAGCTTTGTATAGTAACATTCAATTGTTCTTGTAATAAATATAATTTCTATAGCAGTTCCTTGGATTATTCAGTTAATCACCAGTGCTGTTTTACCTCTTTATAATAATGTATGCTTTCTTTAAAAAAAAAAAAAAAAAAAAAGAAAAAAAAAAAAAAAGAACTTGGTTATTTCTTTGGTCAGGGCCTATTTGCTCCTTTTTTATGTTAGATTTTCAATACTCGGCAATGATGCCGAGCAAAAAAGGTCCATCCACTTCACTTGTGATGCCTCGTGCATTACCTAAAGCACAACAGAACAATGCCAGACAACAGAGCCTTTCTGCCCGCTAACAATGCAGTCACCATGACAACCAGCAGAAGAACGTTTGGCCAGAAAAAGCTGGGAGCTTGGCGGACCAGCCTAATCAAAAAATGGAATAACATGACAACAATTACACTGATGAGTGAGAGGGAAGCTACAGATGCATTCAGACACCTATGGCACTGCCGGCTGGATGCATTCAGCTTTTTTTTTTGCTTTTTTTTTTTTTTTTTTTTGCTTTTTTTTTTTTCTCTCCTTGTTTAGTGTCTTCTGTTTTTTAAGAGCAGGTAAATAGACAAGATCGAATTGTGTAACAGAATGTCAGTGCTCTAGTTAAATTGAAAATTCCTTTTCTTTTGCTGTGCTACTTCAAGCACACTGAAGAGGCTTTAGGAGAGATGAGGTTTTGAAGTGAAATATGTAATAGATACAATATGAGTGTCATAAGGCAACTTTATTTAGCTTTAAAAATGTAAACTCAGATTTTCAAATGCGCAGATGCAAATAAATATGACCGTATTGTGTAATGAATAACCAACCTTGCCTTTCACTTTTAATTTCAGAAAACTGGATGTGTCAAGCATTGATTATAAGTTATGGCTTGTTATTTTTAAACCAACCCCTTCTGCATATCAGTATCCACTCTAAAATTTAGCATGGCATTTTGTGCAGACCTCTCTTCCAGTGCCAGGGAAACTTGAACTGCAACTGTATACATGCCACAAATCAAGCAACAGACATAACAATGTACTTCTCTTAAATATCCCAAATTTAGTATCGCGCTAATAGCCTCCTATTATAAGCTCCCAATTGTATGTTAGAAGTTCTGGTATTTTCTTTATAGAAAGGGGGAAGGGAATTTTTGCTGTTATTACTGAAAGATGTGCCTGTGATTTCTACTGCTGAGAATAATTTATACATTTTAGGGAAGGGGATGGAGGAGGAAAGCTTTTGTTCTTAAATGGTAAAGTATCTGGAGATAGCCAGGAGGTGTTTTAGTGATGTGAAAACAGCAGTGGGCACAAAACCCTGGCCATTCCTTTGTGTTTATCTAACAATGGCATGCTGGAGTTGTGCAGCCAGTCCTTTCCATACTAACCCCTGCCTTAGCCAAAACTGCCTCCATACTCCCTCTTGCCCCTTTCATGCCCTTGATGGCTCCTGGGTAAACCTTGAAGCCAGCTTTAGATAAAATATCATGTGGACTTATTAATTATTTAAATGCAGATTTAAAACCACTATCTGAAAAAATGCTCAGGCAAACCCTTGCCCTTGCTTGAAGCACTTTGAACTTGACTGATTGTGTAAAAGAGCCTTCAGCCATTGCAAAGAGAAAGCTGGGGAATTCTCCTACCATGAGCAAATCTTTGCCTGGCGCAGCTGTTGGGACTCATCATCAAGACTTCACTATATAGGGTGGGGAGATTGCTGGGTGCTAAGAATGAGCCATGTGCAGCTCAACAAACTTAGGGTGGAATACAAGCTAACAGCAAAGCCAAGCAGCGCTTTACATTCAGTGGTCATCACGCACTGGGATCACCTCCTTGTGTCACAGTATAAGAGATTTAGGCTTCTAGAGTCTGCTACTCTGCTCTTCTCCCACTAAATTCTGCTCTCCCACTTGCCTGGCAGATTCCTAGCACCTGCTTCACATCTGGATTCAGTAGTTAGGTAGAGATAGACCCAAAGAGATCCTTTACCCCATATGCTACTTGTATTGTACATGTACAAGATGTTTTTCCTCTTGTGGTCAGACATATGCATTTCACTCTGGCACTGATGCTGATCATCTCCATTGTGCAGCTATCTAAATCCCACCATCTCCACCAAAAATGCTTTAAATGTAGTTGAGCTCAGGCTTTTTGGAAGTTCCCAGACCAGCAATGAGCTCATCTCTCCACATAAAATCACTAACTCCACATCACACTCATCTTGGAGTTGTGGATATTGGTCCTACATAGAGAGACAGAGGCAAATTAGGATGAGTTTAGATTGTTTGCTGGGCACCATTTAGATTAAATTAGATGCAGTGTTGGAGACACTATGTAGAATAGATCTGGGTGATAATTGTAAATCTTAGCAGAAACCTTATGAATAAATTAGAAAGGGTAGAAACTGACGACATTCAAAGAATATGTCTTCTGTGTTGAAGACAGGTTCATGCCAGCCATACTTAGGCTGGAGAGCGAGGACAGAGGATACATTAATCCTGAGGAGGCTAAAACAAGGCTGGGTCCATAATCGTGGTTGTACAGCAAGCTACCATGCTTGCCCTGGGATTCTGTTGCCCTTGGATCTGTTCCCTGCTCTTACACCAGGCCTGTTGTTGCTGCACCTGCTTGCCTAACAAATGCTAAACATTAGGAGACCTGCATTTTTTCTTCTTCTTTCTTTTTTCTCTTTCCACAAAAGCCCATGCCCCCTTGCTCCACTTCTGGCATTCCATCCCATTAAATACCCTCAGGTAATAATGCCTCATGAAAGGAGGCACAGAAAGAAGATACATCATAGGAAAGTGGGCTTGCTTTCTACTAGAAGTGGGGCAGCAAAGCCTCCATCTGCCTGTGCATGCCCTGTGAGATATCTTGAACGAGTTGGTATATCCTTGGGGCAGTCTATTTTCTTTAAAAATCTATCTCTGTAAGAGAACTGTAAAGGTAGAAGCAGGTGCCTGCTCAGGAGATGGGGAGACTCTGGAGAAGAAGGACCCAAAGCACATTGAGTTGTTACCGCATCTCAAGAGAAGAAGACAGCATGTGCTGGTATGTCAAATCAAAAGAATGAGAGATCTTGCAAAAGTGAGAATTAGAGGCATGCAGAAGGAGCAAATTACAAGGAAACAGGACTTGCGGTCTCCTCACAAATCCCTGAGAAAGCTGATGATAAATCAGGAGCTGATAGAGGTGGCTCCAGCCATGCTGCTGCTCTCATGCCACATATGCCTGAGCGTGAAGGGCTAACACTGTGATACATCTGTTCTCAAGCTCTCAATGTGGAGCCACTCACAGATCTTCTCTCCTACCCTGGCTGCCACAGTGGAGAAGAGAGTGGGGAGATGGTGGACAGTGCAGGTATGCCACACTGGTTTGACATGCCACTTACAACAAAAATTGTCTTTATTATCTCTGCAGGAAGCAACTGATACTTTGGACTGTTCACATCATTAAAGGAAATATTAAATACAATCACCTGAAAGGCTAATTCTGGAGAGATTCTGTCAATAACTTGCAGCCAGCTCAAAAACTTTTTGAATAATTGGGTTTAATTTTTTCTTTATCTAGTTTTTCATCCATCTTTCAGTTCTTAGACTTCTCAGTTTATCCTAGTAAATTAACAATTTCTTATGCTTTGCCACATCAAAGATTTCTGTAAAACCTCAGATCTTCAACATCTATTTTACACAGAAGAAAATTCTTAATAAAAAAAAGAATTCTTAATTAAAGAAAAAGGGGAGCAGAGGAGAGCACCACAATAATGTCCTGGGTAAAAGACTTCAGTAGGGTAAGGGCTATACATTCAGAGTATGGGAAAGACAGGAATGAGGATTGGGGAAGGAGTATTCCTGTAAGGATCTAAAGAGGATGTTCACTCCAGAAGCCGCTCTTCTGGATCTGAGCTGCATTACTTCAACTAAACAAGCTACCTTATTGCTTGTACATTTATACAACCCAAGGGGATACTCCATAGCAAAAAAAAAAAAAAAAGAAAAGAGAGTTGTGTGTATTATCCATACAGTTTGAAATGTGGTATTTGCTTTCCCTTAAAGTGCATCAGAGAGCTTTACCATGCTACTGAGGTTAGGCTACCACTTGTCTGTACCAGCCCAGGTGATTTTTTTGCTATTTTAAACACAGGTACTATGTTTGCTCTTTTTCAGTCAGACATTACCAGTCTGACATAATAGATTTTAATTTTTACTTCTTTCTATAGGGCTCACAATTTCATGTCTCAGTCCTTTCAATAGTCTGGGATGAAGGTTTTCTAGCGGACCTTCCACACTGAGCTCTTTGAATTCTTTCTACCTAAGACTGAAAAATTTTATTCTAACCATTTCTAGATACTTTTGCCATTAGACAAGATTCTTTTGTTCCCAGCTTCTACAGGGAAGCGAACTATCCTAAGTGAAATCTAGTGTAAAATAGTAATTTAGTTTGTGAACCATACAGGTATTGTTATTAACCTAGTCCTCTTTCCTTTGTTATTTCTCCTTTATTGTTGTGAGCAGAAAACTAGCAGATACATAATTTCCACTTCCTTTGGAAAAACATTTTGGGTAAGACCCTGACCCTGGTCTTCCCATTACTTCAACACTGTGAAAATGTTTGTTTTCTCCTTAATGTGTAGTAAATGAGAAATCTTCAAAACATACTTCTTCATAATGCCTGATTTTACTGAGCACAAAGTATTCTTTGTGTAAAGGATACATAAAAAACCACAAAGTCAAATCTTTCTTCATGATTAGGAGATGTCTTAATAATACAAATTAGAGTATTGTTACAAATCTTTTACTAAAGTATCAGCACACACATTTTTTTCATTGATAACAATGAGAAAAAAGTGTCATGAATACAAAAGACAGAGAAAACCATCTGTGTCAAAGTGTATATTGTATATAATGTAAAATTATTGTATAGAATGTACATTATAGTTTGCAGTATATATACATGTTAGATGCTGGCCCTAATGAATATGAAAACAAAATTTCAGATAGCATATTGTTTCAATTAATGGAAAATTTGTGTGGCAAAATTTTCACATATAAAACTTTTCTATTAAAAATATATATTTTCCCCTTTCACATCATTCCAATCCTTTTCTAAAAAAGAAAGAAATGTATTTCTTAGCGTAGTATACTCTTCAAATTGTTGGGGGGGCTTGTGGGATTCAGACATTTAATTTCTTTTTAATTTTTCTTCCCCTGGTATTTAACAATCATGATAACTGATTAAAACCCCCTGAACTCAAGAAGAAACATGGGGTTTGAGTTAGAAATAGAAGATTGCTTACTTAGTATGTTAGTGAAACCAAATGATAATATTTACACAGTGTATTTTTTTTTTCTTTCACTTGTGTTTTTTCTTTCTGGTTTGTTTTGTTTTGTATGTTTATCCTTTCCATATAGTAGCCATATTCTGATCTGAGTTGCATTTTGGGGCTTCTGATGTTTGTATTTCCCATGCATAATATTACTCTAGTAATCTTTAGGAATTACTTAAAATACTACAGTTCACCACGGGTCGTTTGGGGCTATTTTTATGGACTAGTGCACTTTTGGCAAGGGAACAATCTGCACTCAGAGCCACTTGGAGTACAGCAAAGACCTTTCTTCTTCTCTGGTCAGCTCCCCTCCATTCCCCATCCCTCACCAACAATAAGATGACCCAGGAAGGATTTTTCCTCTTGTTCTGTCCAATCTTGTTTCCATTCTTAGGACAAACTGCAAGGAGAACTTACCAAACTGCAGCTTGCAGGGGTCTTTGCAGACTTCTGGAGTATAATGTGAGGCTCTGCACATCCATTGATAATGTGCTGAATGTCTCATTGAATTTTCAGGGTTGATTTTCTTTTTTGTTCTGCCCCTTTTACATATTCTCCTTGTCCTGATTACTCATCTTCTCTTCCTTGTCCAAGATCATTCACTTTTCTTTCCATTGAGCCTCTTGTAACTAACATACCAATAAATAAACAGATATGCCCCTTGCAGCCTGATCCAGATGATCTAACTGAAGTAAAATCTAAGCTGGTCTTGGAGTTTGTTCTTTGTAAACAGCTGAGAGATCTGTTAACAAGGGATAGCAGAAAAGTAGTCAAGAATGCTGAAGAGGAATGAACAACTACAGTTGCAAATAAGAATCTCATATCAGTTTTCAAAGTTTTTAGGTCATTGTACCCAGAAGAAATGCCCTGTAGGTTCAGTGAATAAGCTTTCTGGAGGAAAGACAAGCCAATAGTCTTAAACAGGATGAGGAATGACACTGGCTTTCTTGGCCACCTGGGCACGCTGCTGGCTCATGTTCAGCTGGCTGTTCACCAGCACCCCCAGGTCCCTTTCTGCCAGGCAGATTTCCAGCCACTCCTCCCCAAGCTTGTAACATTGCCTGGGGTTGTTATGACCGAAAACAGACCACCTCAAGTCACAAGGGTGATGCTGTGGTCCCCAGGACCCCAGTGTAGGTTTCCAGGCTTAGCCAGTTTCTTGTAGAAGCTCAGCATGTGTGCTAGGTCTTGAATAAGGGACAGTCTAGCTCATGTCTTCAGATAAAGACATGTCAGATGAGGTCTTTTGCCAGGAGTCGTTATTTCTATGTTCTAAATCTAATTTCTGTGCGTTGTGTATGTGTGGTGACCCACAGTCATACGTCTGCCTTCTTTTTTGGAGACAATAATGGATCCAGTGATTCTGGAAGAGATCTTTGTTGTTACAGACACTGCTGTGTTTTAGCTGAATAATAACAGAACAGAAATTTCTTCCCTCTTATTTCATCCAAGTTTCTTCTAATCTATTTTCAGTCCTCACTACCCTTCTAAAAGCTCACATGACTTGTGGTTGGCCAAATCTTGGACAACTGCATTATTGCTCTTTTTCTGCCATTAGCAATTGTCTCCTCCATCAGCTCCAGCAGCTGTCATTTACCTTCTGGGTCTCTAGTAATTCACACAAAGAAGTGTTCTCAGCTACTTTTTTTTTTTTTTTTTTTTTTGAGGTCTCACAAAGTTTTGTGTCCGTCCCTTTTGCTTCTCTCTTCTTGTTTCTCCTGTCAGACATTAAAGGTGCTCCCATCACACCTACCTGCAAGCTGCTATGGTTCATAAATGCTAGGGAGGAGTGAGTTACAATGTCACCAGAAACCAGGTGATACACAAACGCCTTCTAAGCAGTACGTGATCATTGTCTTATAAACAAAATAACAAAACTTATTTATTGTATTCATGTCTTGACAAAAACAAAGGAAATTTGGAGGTTTCTCTGTTTTTATTGAACTAAATAACAAAGTGCACTGAGATCAATGGTTTTAAATCTTCTTACAGAAGATATATTTTTACTCAATGCAGAACTGGGACTATTTCTCTCCAAAAGACATATAAACTTAAATAAAATCTAATGCAACAAAACAGCAATTTGAACTCTGATTTTTTTCCAATATATGACCATAGAGACATATAATCACTGATGCTGCATTATTAAATTGAGGTTAAAAAAAGATGGATAAAGGAATAATATCTTAATGGATATCAGTGGAAAATAGGATTGTTTAAGTAGACTCATCTCCTAGGTGGATAAAAATAAGATATTCAGGTAATTTTCAAAATGCAAAGCTGTCTTATTCAATGGAGACAGCTAAAAAGTACCATTTGCTAGCCTGCAGTGAATGATTTGTAGTCATCAGGATCCTGCAGGTAAGCGAGGATATCTGCATCAACATATTCTGCACTACTGCAAGAATATTATTGTGATGAACCAGTGCCCGTGTATGGGTGTAATTGCCCTCTAGTGCACAGCCTCGGAACTGATCCCAGCTGTGCCATAGGACCACATTGCTCAAGAAGGTAAAAAGATCCTGAAAAAACATCTGAAAATGTGGATGCCAAAACCAAATTCCTACAGCATCAGGAGGTTCTGGGGAACCATGGATGTGATAAGAGAGGGAATCCAGTTAGTGTGCACCAAAATCGTCCTCTGGTCTGAATCAACACATGGTAAATGGAGATGACAGAGGGATTTGCTTCAAAACCTCATGGCTCCTCCAAGCCCAAATGCTAACACAGACATGGCCATTAGGAGCCTAGATAACCATGAGCCTCTTGTTCTGCCTCACTTGTTTGTTTGTGTTCTGTTTGTTCTGCATCAGTTGTTTGTTCAAGGTCATGTTTCACAGGAGGCTCAGAGTGCAGTTCCATAACCTACTTTTGCTACAAGCAAAATCTACTATTTCCATTGGTGCTGACAAAAAATGAAATGTTCTAATTCTTGGTACTAATTCTTTTCCTCAAGACAATAATCCCTGTATTCCTCATGCAGACCACAGATAAAATCTCCTCTGCTCTAGTGAGCAAATGTTGAACTTAAGTCCACATTTAAATTCATAGATCCGTCTTCCAAATTGGATTTTTTTTTTTTTTTTGTGTTACTTCTTACTATGTAAGATGTAAAGATTTGGCTGTAAAGGAAAATAATTTCTAGACAAATCATTGCACAATGCAAAGCCTTGTCTCTGTGAAGAAATTATTTGGTGGCTTGTGTAGTTCACATACATGTCTCACTAGTGGTTTATTCACAGATTTCAGTCCTCTGTTGGTCCTGATACTGTGTCTGGTACTCTAGCTAGTGTGGGTTATGCATGCTTATCTGCCTTCTGTCTGCTTTAGTCAGTGTTACCTAATAATTATCCTATGGCCTATAAGGGATTGATTGTTGCTAGTATTTCAGTTCCTCAATTGCTGTGACAAGGTGCTATGGATGAGGTAGGAATAAAATAATGTAAAGACTGTAATTCAGTGTTTTCTAAATTTTCCCTTGGTTCATTCTCTCCTCCATCCCTCATACCACCATCTCACTTCTGAGCCCACTTGTCAGTTTCAACCACATTTGTTAGAGTTTCCCACAAGTACTGTAAAAACTGGTGGTTGGGAAGAGGAAAGGGAGGCCCAACATTGAACTTCTCCAAGGTTGAAGCTCCAGCTTCAGCCCTCCAGAGCCTGTTTTGCTCAGCCTAGGGGTTGACCAGTCAGCAGCCACATAGCTTGAAACCCCTCAGTAGTGCAGCTGGGAGACTGTAGGAGGTATCGGGACCATGGAAGATTTGTTTGTTTAATTAATTGAAGGCAGAAGCAAGGTTATACAGCAGAGGGGTGGTGCTGATATTATGTCAGTGTGAAGATATGAGGGTGAAATATATCAGTAACCAGCTTCATACATGCCTGTGGAATTGCCTGACAATGGTAAAAGGCAGAGTGGGCAGCTGAGTCCCTGCCATCCTCCCCAGGCAACTGGAGCTTCTGCAAAAGCTACATTAGCACCAGCCTTACAGCAGCATCCTGACCGTGGTTAGTCACACAGCCGCAGCGCCCATCTCCTCCCCCAACAGAACTGGTAGGAATGGAAGGAAAAGGCTAAAGGAATCTTAAAAAAAAAATCTCCTATCCTGGTTTTACTGCTCTTGTCTGCTCTAGCTGCAAAGTAACAGTCGCTAATGTTTTAATTAAGCTGCTGTTTCTTGATTGCTTCAGTCTTAATTTCAGTCTGTAAGGACAAGTTGCCCATTCTTTGCCCCTCACTACACTTCCCTATACAAGCTGGGCTCAAGTTTTTGAATCTTCTTAAGGTCCTTCCAGTATAGGATGAAGTCTGGATTCCTTTCAAGTCAGTGGTAAAATTCCTACTGGCTTTCACAGAATTTTGTCCATAGTGATTTCAGTATACAGCATCTCTTCTCTATTTTTCTTTATGTAAGACCTCATCGAAGTTTTAAATCTGCCAAAGCTGTATCTAAGAGTTTGCACTCTTAAAAATAAGATCTACATGTTTTTTCAGTTCTCAACTTAAAAGAAAAAGGTCAATTTCTGCAGAACATTTTCCTGGTTTTTGCAGCATTCTCCTTCCTTTCAGAAAGAACAAATACATTTCCAATGCAGTTAGATCCTTCCTACAATAACACCTGGCCTCTGCCACCAGACATTTGCAGCAAAACTGTGTTATTACATTTAAATTTCTGAGACTCAGTAGCCAGCAAGTTACTGGAGTTCTATTATAGTTGTGATACATGAACTGCACATTGTTATGGTAATGACTATTTTTTTCTTCCCTTTGAAGTAGCAGTGTAAATACAAAGAATATCATATTGGTGTTGGAATGATATATCTCCTTTGCCACCATTCTGTGTACCACACAGTAATCAGAATTGCATAAGAAAAAATTAAAACACAATATAGCTCATTCAGTGTTCCTTCTAGCTTAACAGAGGTCAAAACTAAACCAAAGCATCTGTAAGCGCTAACTTCAAAATAAGTGAAGGGAATTATAAATCATACTTTACCTGTCCATCAACCATGACACCCAGGAAGCTGGTTTTCGTGTTCAAGGATGACCTTGGGGCAGAATCCAGATCTATACAACCACACTCTGAAAACATCATGGTGGTTTACAGTGGTGGTAAAAAACCCAACATTGTTTCTTCATATAGTCATCATAAAATATTACAGCTGACCAGATGGTGGAGCAATTACATTTCCATAGTTCTGAATGGCTATTTAGCTTATCCACTTGTGAACTGTTAATTAAAATTGGAAAATAGATAATTTGCATTCAAAGGGAAGACCTAACTATATGCAACATGCTTAAACAAAGATTCAAAGATTTTATTAAACCAGAGATCCATTTCCTTTACCTTCCCACCCTAGTAAGAAAGAAAGAAACAAAAAGTCTTTGACAATAGGGCTTTGCTGTAAACAGATGAAAGGCAGGAAACTCAGGAGTTGAGCTGTCCTGAGAGCACATGTGCACGACACATGACATTTGTTTGCTGCAAACAAACTGAACCCCTCCAGCTGCATGGCTGAAGAGAGGCTGCACTGAAGATCACTCATACACACAGGGAAAGGGATGAGCTGCTGTGTGAATTTATCCCCCTCCCCCAGAACCAGATAGCACTGACACTAACATCATCTTGTGCCAGTAGGGCACACTGGTGTGGGTGCTTGTCTTAACTAAGCTGCAATGGATAGTTTGTGGGTTCAGCTTTATGCAATAATTAATCAATGTGGTATTAAGTTCTATTGCAAACTAGGGTTTCATTTAGCCAAATAGATACTCAGTTCAAAATACTTATCTATTAGGGTAATGATATATTCCTATATTATAATAAAGTCAATTTTTGTGCCATTACCTTGACATGGGTGTACATAAGAGCAAATTCATTAACAAACAAAGGAGTCTTAGGGCAGAAATGAATACAGGAGGGAAGTTTTTTAGGAAGAATATGTCTTACTGGACAGTTTAGTTTAAATGGACAGAGACGCTACTTTTTTACAACTGAAACAGATGAGACCAGAGAGAAGTTTAATGTAACTTAATGTATTCACTTTAAACATCTCTTTTCAGTTAATTCATGTTAAATTCTCTGAGTGCCTCTGTGCAGACAAATCCTCAGGCTTCTGAAAATGGAGCTGTGATGTGCTAGCTCCCACCCAGCCTCCAGATAAAGCCTTTTGAGTCTCAGCCCATCTGTGGTATCTCTCCTTTGAAAGGATAAGGTGCAGGTTCCCCAGCACTGCCCAGCCATGGCCACAGAGTGCCTTGTAGTACCAGAGAGCATGGAGGATGTGCATGCTTGCTGGTGTGGTCTGTGCTATGCCCTGTCTCCCTTTTCCCCTCTCCTGGTGAATCACAATCCTAATTCTGCTGGAGGACTCCAGCTGCCTCAAACCTGTATGGGTCCCCTCTGCCCATGGAATAGGAAAACACAGTCTGCTCTTATTGTCCATGAGGTTAAACATACCCGAACCAGCTCAAGCAAGAAAATGTAAAGAAAAAAGTTAGGGAGACCTATGTCTCATGCACCATACAATGACTTTGGGCAGTAGAAGAGCTCTGTATTTAAGATGACCTTGATAACCTGGTTTCATCAAGAAAAAACAGACTTTAATAACTGGAGTTTGATGTCATTTGAAAACAATTAACAAGTTGCTTTTATAGTTTACCTACTGGGGGTGCTCAATGTACATTACTGATCATTTCTGCCCATTTGATTTTTCAGTCATTTTTAAGTCCTCTTCCTGTTAAATGTAAAATGTTTGAGGGAGCCACGGGAGAAGTGACCTGGGTGTCTATACCGCAGTAGCTGCACCATTGCTGTTTAGGAGGAATCAGCCAAATATGTAATTGACAATTTTTCTTCAAAGCGTTTCTGAAGTGTCTCCCGTTAAAGTACCCTATGACACTACCTTGAAATACATGGAAGTATATGTTAGAAACATTATATGTTAGGAACATTATGTTAGAAATAATGTTCCTATCCATTATGGAAGATCTTTAACTTAAAATGCTCTCTCATAGAGACCACTCTTTAGGACTTGTCCCTTATTTCTGACAGAAAGCTCACAGCTTTATGCCTTTCCTTACTTTAGACTCCCAGGCTCTGCTGCACAGTCCCTCTCGTGGAGCAGCCCTCCTGCGCTTGGCTGGGGAGGAGATCTCACAAGGATCTTCTCAGTCCACTGAGCAAGAGCACTGCTCTTTTAGACAACAGATACTTGACTTCCCAGGCAGTCTCTGGGGCAGTAATTGGAGGTAAATAAAATGGAAAGTGATTAGCTAAAACAACCTGGTGGTTTTTTTCCTTGTCTTGGAAATTTCTGAGTACAAGATCTCCTCCTCACAGCTCCTGGCTCCTCAGCTAGGACTTATTAAGGTTATTTCCTGATGATTCCTTAAACATTCTTTGTCATTTCCTGGATCCTGTATACCTTCCTTTTAATGCTGTGGCTGTCCTATAAAAGTATCTCAGGTAGTTTAAAATCTGCCTTGCATGGCATTACCAGCACATAGAAAAACAGCACCTGCATTTATATCCAAAGACCTGGATGGAGTTGCACAACCTGCCCTCAAGCCTGTTTTTACCTCTGTGGCTTCACTCACACATCAGTGAAAGCTGGCACATGATATAAATACGAAGAAAAGCATTAGAAGGCATGGGCTTTCAATGAAAAATAAGGGACAAAAGCAGAACTAGCTACTACTGCCTCTTTTTTGAGCTGCATCTGTAATAGTCCATTAAAGGAAAAGAGAGTCCATGCTTCAAGATCAGAGCAGCCTCAAGCCTTCGCACCAGGGAAGGCCAATAGGTGTGGTTTCTATTTTTAACACTTTGTTTATAGTGAAAAGCAAGTGAGTTTGGTCTAGTTGTACTTTACAGAAAATGCATCTTTAAGTGGGAACTATACAAAACATGTCAATACTCAGAAGTCACAAATTTAAGAGAGCTATAATTAGCATTGGATGGAAATGCTTAAGTGACACAAATTGCAGGTGCCATCCTCACTTTTCTTTATTCAGAGAATCCCAAGTTACTTCACAATGAATTATTGTGGGAAGATTTTGGTGGCCATGTTGTGCTCAGCAGTGTTTGCTCTCATTCTGCATTTCATGAAGTGGGGCATCCACGTGACTGCATGTGCTTTGAAGAGAACAACTGACACCACCCTACCAAGAGACTCTATGGGTATGAACTTTAGCAATATGTTAACAGTCCCACTTGCAGACTATTTGCAGGAATCAGTTTTTCTTTCCTTCACTTCAAAGTTGGATGCTGAATTATATGACTCTCCAATTCTTTTGACTGGTCTTTCTGTTCTCTGAAGACTGACTCATTTCCTGTATTTGAATAAGATAGTAAAAGTGGATATAAAATATTATTTTGCAATTGTAATCAGAATAGCTCTCAGTGCAGATATTAATAGTGAATTCTAAGACTCTGCCCGATAACAGCTGAGTTTATGGTTTCATGGGCTAGATTCTGCTTTCATTTATTTCACTGTAAACCCAGAGTAATTCCCAGAAGTCAGTGGACTTGCTCTGGATTTCTGCAAAGATAGCAGAGGTCTGCCTCTTGCTCTGTGTTTCTTCTGCGGTGGTGAGGGTGACATTATCAGTTTGGATATATGAATCATGGTGTAGATGAATCAGGCAAAAATAAAAGCAGCTCATTCGCTAAACTGAAATCTCTCTTTTTTAGCTTCATTTGTATAAAGAGATCCATTATTTCACTGCTCCTCTGACCCGGGTAGGTCCTATTTAAACTCTATCACTTCTATTTTCACTGCAGTTCATACAGTGTTCTCCAAAACACTGAAGCATGAAAACTTCATCAAAACAGAGGTACAGAAAGAACAGGCAGAAATGAGGTATCTTTTATCAGCAAGGCATGAGATTCTTAGTACTTTTAAGGAGAGGCTGTTGAGCAAGAGCTCTTTTGGAATGCAGTTTGGTCGTTAATCCTTGATTTTGCCGGCTGCTGTGTTGCTTCAGACTTCACAGAAGTGCGTGTATATTCACGTGTGCATTTGAGGCAGTGTGAGAGAAGCTTGCACTGAATCTTGTTTTGCTGGTTAGAGTTCAGAGGCTGAACTGCAGAGTATAATTCTGAAATTTACTTCTCTCATTAATTCAGATTGGAAGTGTTCCTTTGGAACACCTGCCATAAGCATACAGAGGAAAAACATCAAAACTGATAATACATTAGAATTTCATGATCATCCCATGCCAGTTGTTTCCTCTGTCGATGCAGACATCTATCATCTCTTATTTATTCAACCTAAAGAAGGAAGAGAAAACACAAACTTGCCTTCACTGAGACCAAGACAAGTAGAGGAGAGTCTACTCTGCCTGCAGGTTTGGGCAACCACTGCAGTCCACATTTTGAGTTACTCTTTGGACTCAGAGGTCAGATGTGAAATAGAGAGATTCACAGTTCTACATCACCCCCTCAGTTCTACAATAACTTAAAGATACCTTTGACGTCCTTTTTGTGGACTACAGTGTACACAGTACATTGGTGATCTGCTTGTTTCTTAGTGTGTATGTTTTCCATATTTCAAAGATTGTCACTTATGTTATAAACCAACCTTCTAGGAGAGACAGGGGTGAAACAAACTACAGAAGACAGATTGTTCTCTTAGGGCTAGATACATTAAAGCCAACAATTAAGTAACTTTTCTGAGATCAGTATCTTACCCAGAAATGTTGTTCCAGACCTATGTTAAGAATACTATTGAGCTTTTTTTAAGTTTCATAGGGATGCAAGAGCATTCTGCAAGCTCCTAGTGGGACTCAGTTGTCCAAAGTAACAACATGAGTTGGGATTTAGCTACAGTTCAAGCTTCCTGTGTATTCCTGGACGTTGCAAAACAACAGATTTTTGAAGCATAGTTACAGGCTGGTTGCTCAAGCTGGATTCTGAAGCAGTGCTGTGAGAGGTTTGCTCATGTTTAACCTGGTGCTATGCCCAGATCCAAATCTTATCAGTCCTGTGATTAACCAAACAGGATAGACCCAGTAATTTAGACAGTGTTCACATGTCCAAGGTTCTGCATATCCCACCCCCAGTGTTTGCACACCCAGTGGATTTCTGGAATCTCTACCTTCAGAGGGAACAAGTTCTAGGGAAAATGAGAAAAATTGCTGATCATTTGGGCCAATATTTGCAAACATTACCTATGATTAAGTCTGGGACTGACTTTGATGTGGGATGTAGGAAATAGTAAAAAAGAGGTTCTCGGTATTCTAGGATTCACAGAGGTCCTGTGTTAACCCCTAACCCTTCACATGAGGTGCCAGAGATATGGGGCTACCTGGGAATTGCCATGCCACAGTCCACTGACACCTTCTAAGGTAAAGGAGAGGAAAGGCAGTCTGGTGTTGAGGTAACTCCTGTTAAAGAGCCTGAAAAGGCCAGGGAAGTTACAGGTTCTGTTTTGACACGTGTCAGTCTGCATGGATGACATACAGTCTTCATGCCACCTCAGCTTCTCAGCTGGACGTCTGGCTCCTGGGCCTTTTAGATGATCCCAAGAACATTATTGGCATGACCAATGCCAACGTGAGTGCCTCAAATCCTTAGACCAGTGCTAAACCCACTGCCTGCCCCTGCAGCCCTTACAGCCAGTATTCATCTAGTTGAAGGCCCTGGTCCTCTTGGGGAGGAATTCTCCCTGGAACAGTGAGTATGCATGACACATGCCAAACAATAATGAAATACTCAATTACCTAAATGGGACTCTGGGAGGTACAGCTGATGGACCTAGCTATGTGACAGATCATTATTAAAGTTGGGTTTAAGAATTACACCATTTCAGTGTGTTATCTCTTGTCAGATTCTGCCTGTTCAGAGGACCCTTGCAAGGGATCTCACTAGGTGCTACTGTAGTGTGGAAAGCTGTCAATTCATGTAAGGAGGTCTACAGGCATAAATATTTTATTAACAGAGTGTTTGACTCTTTTGGATGCTGTGGAAGAGCAAGGAGGTTTTGCCAGTGCTCTTCTCACCTTAGGTGAGACAGGGCAACTGGGAGTGGTCCAATGCCTGCAGGAGCTTATAATTGTGTCAGAGAACAACTAATGTAATGCTTTGCAATACAGCTCTAAGGGGCAAGAAACCTTTCTTGTCCAAAAAGAAAAGATGGTTATGTGTTTCTTGGGTGTCATATTATGTATATAAAATAAAACTTAATTTGGGGGGAAAAAAAAAGCATGCTAAAAAAAGTTTGGCACATACAATAAAATGAACCAATGGACATAATCTGGCATGGAGTAAGTCAGGTACAGCTATTTCTTAATGTTATCTGTCTCCCTTAGTTTTGACTGTGAACGCAGTTGTATTTCCAAATATGTACTTGTTGAAGTTTTCATTTCTTCAGAGCTGATGACATAAAAGTTCTTTGAGTTGGGTACGCTATTTGCTGAGGAAAATTCCACTTGAACTCTGGAGCAATCTGAAGAATTTTGACAGAAAGTTTGAAGGGGGAGGACTTTGCTTTGCAACCTCTCTTGACTTAGGTCTGCTCCCTTTGAAAACAGCCATAAAGCTAACACTGATTTAAATGGAAGTGTAAGTAAATTGACCATGATTACTTTTGGAAGCCCTGCCCTGCAAATTCTGAGTTCACAAAGCTTCTAATTTTATTTCTACTGCTACTTTGTGCCTTACAGTTTAGAAAGAAAGACCTGCCTACTTAGATTCTCATTAGTGTGAGTTAAACTCATTTATTATAATACTTTTTTAATGAGTGGTGTTGTTTCCCTTAGATTTGTACAGTGTAAAAGAAGTAATGCTTTCAGGAGATTGTACCTTGGAAAAAGAAGGGAAACTCTGTGCTAGTGTTGAAACAAATTATTTTAACATTTCAGAGCAGGTTTGAATAATTAATGTTTATGTGAGTTTTAAAAAGCAATATGTAAATAGAAGCAATATTAATTTTAAAATAAAAATTTGAAAGAAATGTTAAAATTATTTAATTAAAGGATTTTTGCCTAGCAAAATTTTTCTGCCTCATTTGCTGGCTAAATTAAATCTGCTTGAATTCCATTTTGGAACTTTCAGGAAGATAGAAAACACAGCTCCTGGCAGTTGTAATATGTGGGACATGTTTTGTTTAGCATTGTAGAATTAAAGGATTGCTATATCTCCAGACCTGTACTCTATTCAACAAGATTTGTTATAATATGGTCAAAGACAAGGTATTTTTATCTTCTGGAAGATGGAATGTTGCTTCTATCTTTAAGGAAGGGATGTGCATTTTGGGAAACATAAATGGGGCTAAAATTAACTGAGTTCTTAATGTGGGAGTTGGCGGCTGAGAAGGTTTTAGGTGGATCAGTGGGGAAAAACTAAGCAGAAGCCAGAGCCCTAATACTAAGGAGTAATGAGACTGCTGCTGGAAGAAGAGCTTGTGTTTGTCTTTCTGCCCTTGAAAAGGATCCTGACATAGAAAAGAGTTACCAAAAAAAGTCTGGGAGATCTGTCTATGGTAAGAAAATATGTCTATGGTAAAGAAAGTAAAGAGGTACCATTTTTTCCAGTTTATCCAGAAGAAGATGAAGAGCAGCTTGACCATGGTCTGTAATTTCTACAGCAAAATGATTTCTGATAGCCCAGGGCTCTTGAACTGCAGACCAAGACACAAGTAGGTAGAAAAAAATCAGACTGGAAATAAGGCACTTTTATGGTGATGCTAATTAACTTTCAGATCAACTTGCCAAGAGATGGAGTGGATTTTCTGTCATTTGAAATCTCTAAATCAGAATTTTTTTTCCTTTTTTTTTTAACTATGTCTCTTCCTGCTTATCCCTGGGATATAGGCAACGTACAGGAATTACCATCTAGAAACCTCTGTCCTGTGTCATACAAGGGATTAAGATAGTCCCTTCTGTCTCTAAGTATGTGCGTATATTTTTTAGCTAGAGGTGACAAATAAAAGAGTAAAAAAAAACAGGATAGAAAGGTGCAGAGGTTGACAGTAGATTGTCTGCTTACTGCAGATAGTATGCTTTAATATTCAGTCTTTGATTAATTCCTTTCATGCCCAGTCTTGAAAGGCTTAGGTCTTAAAAATTAAACTAAATAAGCAGAGAATGTATCCAGAGCATGGGAGGGGTTTTCTACATAAGGCACAGTCGGAGGGCCTGGGTTTGGGAAGGTGGAGAATTTGTGAATTAAGAGCATGCAGTGAACTTGCTTATTTTTGCTGTTGTTTTTAAATCTATAGATTCCAAAATGAGTGGATTATATTTATACAGATGTATAGAAAGAGGCTTTTGCTCTAAACAGCTCCTGCTGCAGGTGAAAAGCATGTATTGATTACTTAAAGAAAGTTAAAATAAAAGCAATTTTTCCCTCATTTCCACACATTGCAGCTTTTGGCCTATCCACTCATAGCTAAAAAAGCATTCTTTCCTGATAATCAAGCTTCAGCTGTCTGAATTTCAGGCCGAGCCTCTCATCTTGAGCTTTGCTGAAGAGCTTCTTTAATTAACCATTATACCACAGATGTTATTGATTTTTTTTTTTTTCCAAATCTGGTTGAAACATCATTGTGCTGGATCGTCGCCAAGATGAAGGCCTGAATTTTTTGTGCACTGCTTTTACTCCTTCTGCATACCTTATTAGTCTCCATGTCTGATAAGTGCAACCCTTAGTATTAACTCAGAAAATATAGCATTGATTTTTAGCCCTGCAGCCGTGATCTAAGGGCTCCTAATTTGGAACATGGAAACCAGAGTTCTGCAAGAAGCTTTATTACTGTACACTTCCTACAAGTAAGACCTTTTACTCTTTACCTTTTTACCAGACTTTTGATGTGGTTTAAAGTACTTGGAACTGTTTTGTTGCAAGAGGAACAGAGAAATATGTCCAAAATAGGTCTGCTTATATATCTGTGAATAAACATATGTTCCTATATATTAAAAATGTATATACGAACAAATAAAAAGTCTCATTTGCAAAGGCACTGTTCTTTCTAATGATTTCAGCCAAGTTGTGGCAGCTCAGTTTCTCTGCAAACCTGTTAGCTCACCTTTAGCTACACAAATATAATTTGGGAAGCTAAATTTTGCTGAATTTGGTGGCATTGTTTTAAATTTGACTGTATATTTCTCTTTTAGCCAGACATTGAGATATTTGTGACAGTTATTAGCATGGTGTAAAATCTCTGGTAGAATTAATTCTGTAATTTAAGGACTCTGTTAAATCAAGTCTGCATTGTCATCAGAGGGGCAGAGGAGTTATGCTTTATCCTGGGGGAGAAGCTGAGTCCAAGACTTGAGTGAATCTCAGCCTTCCTAACAACAGTGCATTCCTTTCAAAATACATCTTTCTCTGGTGATGAATTCAAGAACTAAAACAAGGACAATAGGTTCTTAAATTCTGATAAGATTTCTCCAAGTTTAGTGATACGTTATTTAAACATAATTTGAAGCTTTTAAAATACTGTAATGGCACCTCTTGACCTTTCCAAAATCACATGGAGCAAGAGATGGTGAAAAATGTTTATTTACTCTGCATTAGAAGCTAAATCCCTGTTCCTTCTTAGAACCGGTAGTTCTTTTATACTGGGGAACTCATGCATGACACTTCCATTCTTCAAACAAGAGCTAGACAGTCCTACTTGAACTGCAGAAACAATGACCTGCAGTCTATCCTATGCCTGAATGATAAACAACAATGCAGACCTCTTGACAAGCTCTGGCATCAAGCGTGGAGTCTTGCAGCTCAACATGTCTGCTGAACAGAAGTTAGAAAAAGAAAAGATCATCTTGTAAACAATTAATTAATGTTTGTCATGAATTATCATTTTTACTTCCTTCTCAAGAGGCTCAAAGGGAATAAAAAGGCATTTTTGCAGGTGGTGGCATTCAAAGTAAGGGCAATCAAATGTTTGAGAGCAGTGGCACAGCACTTTGAGTCTCTAAGGGTGAATGGTGCTAGGATTAGAGCACAGCAGGGGGTTGAGGGTTTCAGGTGTGAAGCTTAATGTTTGTGATCAGCAAAAAAAAGTCTTGAATTTATCTAAACTGCTCTTCTGCTAACAGTACTTCTAGCACATAAATGTTCTGAAAGTGACAAGTGTTCTCATTGCTCTTCTAATGCAAACATGATCTGCATTTGAAAGATGCATCCCTTTTGCCTAAATTAGAATGTGCATCACAAAGAGCGTAAGATGATGACCCAAAAACAGTTCTTTACACACTCTCTCTCTCCCCCCTCTTCTCCTCCCCCCCCTCGCACCCCATACGCACACTCTTCAAGATACAGCCACAAAAATGAAAACTTTCACTCCTTTTTACACAGCTACCAGGGCTGCCACTCTGTCCATTATCCTGCCTGCACCGCAGGTTTGTAATTAGGATGCTTTACCACTGGTGCTTCAGTTCTTATCTAGCATCATTCACACAATGTTTCGTGTCTTTGCAGCGCTGTGCACGAGTAGCTCAATTTTATTTCGGTCAAGCAGTTTTCAGGGATTTTATGCTGTGCCATCCTAATGCGTGCACACTCCTTACCTCCTCCCCCTGCTTATATTACTGAGCACCACAGAGAAGATAGCATGATAGGAGTCCTAACAATAAGTTTAAGCTATTCTGAGGAAATTAATGGCTTTAGGATTTGTGTAGAATGTTTGCTATATGTGGGAACACACACACACAAAAAAAAAAAAAAAAAAAAAAAAGGGTTTAGTAAATAAGACTAAAAATTGGACTGTACAAATTAATTTCTGTCTCTTCTGGGACTACCTGTTTTGCCTTTTTGGAAAATATTTTCCTCTGTTTAACGCTAAATAAAATCAGGAATCCGTTCCTAAGAGAAACATCATAGTGCAACACAGCACAATAAAAGCAGCAAGGTAAAACCCCTCAGATGTATATACAGATGTAGGAAAACCTGCATGGATCCTTTATTTTTGCTTCAGCTGTTTTCATGACGCACTGTTGTTACAATTTGGCATCCAGAGGGAGTGTGCTGCAATTTAGAATTTAAGAACTATTGAGGCAGACAGTGCAGGCTGCAGACAGTAACCATAAAGTTAACTATATATATATATATTACATTTCTACATCTTAATTGAACAATCATAAGAGGGATTGTTGTCTAATGATTACTTCAGGTGCCTGAGCTGAACATGTAAGATTGCGCGAATAACTTCTGCTTTCAGTTCATAAGCTTGTCTATTTGTTAAATAAGATTTTTAATTGGTATAGAAGCCAATTATCTGGGAATTTTTACATTTGTCATTGTCATAAATTAATAAAATAATTTCATAAGATACTATGAGATAGAAGAGGAAGAGTGGTAAAGTAAAATAACTTCTTTTTTTCCCAACCTCTCACATAAACTGATACAAACTGACAATAATTGTTTAGCATACATTTTCATCAGCTAACATCTAAATTCAATAACTAGATTTCTATTCACCCTGAGGTCCTTTCACCTCTCTTTGGCAGAGTTTCAGGGACTCCATGACACAGCACTTTCTCATCAGAAAAATGTTTGTCAAAACAAATTAGTTTTAATCCATGCTGCAGAAATATCTGATGCTAGGCAGCGGTGGCAGGAGAAAACGTCTCAGCTCTAGCTCAGCCCAGGGGGATGCTCTGCGGGAGTAACCAATCTCTGGCCCAGAGCTCTCACTCCACTTGATTTAGGCAAGGGTCTGGATGTGATCTTTGCTATTCCAGAGGGTCTCTACACCCCAGTTTTGAGTGTCCATCGCTGGGCTGGAAGGATTCTCTCTCAGTCTTTATATTTTGGAGTTATTCCTTTTTGGGTTATCCCTGACCGTCATTCAAGCAGAGGGCTGACACTCAGGAATCATCCATATATTCTTACCCTTCCCTGATGACTCTTTCTTGTTTGTTTGCTTTTTGTAGAAATAACTTAATAAGAAATTCCTGAATCCTCCCAACAACGGGCAAATGTTTGTATCCCAGGAAAAGTTTTCTACCTAGGTTAGAACAATTCCATGCAAAACCTATTTTGAATAGAGAGCTCATGACTTGTGCTTCCACTTTAAGGACCATTTTATACCATCAAAGTGGTTGAAGAGGTCCCAGAAATGATAGGGATCTGGTCCAAAATGTTTCTACCTGAATTCCTGTTGCTAGAAATAAAATGTATCAGCAAGTGCTGTGGGACTATGTTTGTTTGCTTTTCCCCATTCTCCTACTGCCCCTTCTTGACTGATTTCAAACATTTGTGAAACAAATCACACACACACCCCTCCCCCTCAGAGAGACCAATGTTTGGGGGGTACTGAGCTGGGACCTTTCCTCTCCTTCGGTCAGGCCCCACGTAAAAACACTTCTGACTCCTGGGAAGCTGGCTCTGCTGAATCCCGAGACTTGCCATTGCCAGTCAGCTGCTGTTTGAACTAAGTCCTGACCGCAAAATCAAAAGTGGGTCCAAAGAAAGCTGTAAACAGTGTGCAATGAGCCATTTGAAGGCAGCTGATGCCTCATTTGGGGTGACATGTTGTGGCTGATGAGTGTGGATGATGTGGGGTTTTCGATAAGTGCCTCATCAGTATCCTCATCATGATCGTGTTGCTCAGCCACGGCGTGTGCCCTGACTTGATTGTAATTGCCTGAATCTGCTCCTGCTGCTCAGGAGCGCACAGTAATATGCAATAAAACAGCAAGAAGTGAATGTTAACCATCTGAGTTCTGACATGGCTGCTTGCAGTTCAAGTTTTCCATTAAGAACAAAAAAATCTATACAGACACACAAATATGGATATATAATTGCATGTTTAGAATAATTATTGTTTGTATATGCAATAAACTTGTTTTATAAATAATGCATGATGGTCATGTACAGGTACATAGATAGATGTATCTACATATATCTTCCCCCTGACACCTGCATATACCATATACAAATGAACATCACATGCTAGTGGTGTGTAGGTAAATAGTAGAGGGATGAAGAGCGTTAGGACCATACTTTGATGCCAATTTCTAGGAACATAGCAGAACCAGTAGTTAAATCTATGCATAGTTTTTGTAAATCTTAATAACACATGTGCATACAGATAAGTAATTGATTTTTAGATTTTTTTTAATCTACTCACGTAAATATGTGTGTGTGTACTTCTGCAGGTGTGTGTGGGAGGGGGTAAGGTACACATGCATTTGTACTTCATACCGCTAAATTAGTCTTTGGAGAGAATACAATTTATTTTCACAAGTTAGGTGGTTTGTATTAATTCCATAGTATTACTGGCTGGGGAAAAACAAAACAAAACAAAACAAAACAAAAAACCCACAGAAAACAACAAGAAAAAACCACACACAACAACAACAACAAAACAAACAAACAAACAAAAAACAACAAACCAAACAAAAAAAACCCACAAAAAAACCCAACCAACCAAAAAAACCCCAACACCAAAAACCCACACAAGAAACCCAAAATAAAACAAAAAACCCACACCAAAATAAAACCTGTAACAAATTTCAAACTTTCTGAACCCTGTGCCTGTGAGTCTGAAAAGTACTGAGAACATGTGCCCAGGGAAAGCTCTTCAGATCAGAGACATTTTGTCAGGTGGGAAGTGTCATTACCCTGTTGGGGTCCCAATGTATGAGAGGGGTTCCAAGGTGTTGTGTACGTGCCTATTGATGGCAGCAGAAAGAGCAGATTTGTTGATGGTTTGTCAAAAACCAGTGTAATAAGAATGTGGACTATGCTCCTTTTTAATAAGCAAGTGGTATGCATGGTGTTCTTGACTTTAAAATTATGTTTGGCTTTGGTTATAGGTCAGAAAGTTAATAAAAGATATAGATTATGGTGCTATAATTATAATCTGTGGTGTCTCAGAGTTTAATACTACACCGTTGCAGTCAACAGCTTTGGGTTTTCTGTATGCAGCTGTTGGCATAGTTTGGGGGACATTTAAATGATAAAATTTACACAGGTTAACTCTGTTTGCATTCAGTTAATGCTTTATGGAATGAACATGTGCAGTTTTTTTTATCTCCATAGTGTTATTTAAGCATTTCAGTAAAAGTGCACAAAAATGTTATTTGCAGCTGCTGTTGCTGCTGTGCATCATCCTGCATGCTCTGTGCCTGCCTACAGAGGCTACCTATGTAAGGGACAGGTCCTGCTACACTGAGACACAAAGATCAGTGTTAAAGTGAAGGCAGAGAAGAGACAGATTGTTATCTGCAGACCCAAATCACCAGAGCAAAAGGTTTTTGAAACCTTTTAAAAATAATTCTCTTTCTCCTATTCAAATGAAATTTGCACTGCCTTGGAAATGTCCTTAATATCTTCATTGTAGAAAACAAATCTGTACAGATTAAACACTCTAAATCTGACTATTTGAGAGGTAAGACAATCATTGTAATTATAAATACTTCTGTTGTCATGTGTGATCAAGTGGATTCACTGTTGTATCTTAAATATATTAACTTTAACCCGTTTTAATTACGGATTTAGCACAATGCTGACACAGTCCCTCCTAGAATCTCGTATTCACCCTGGGCCTCTCTTTATGCTCAAAATATGTAGACAAATAGAGAGGAATTCCAAGGAGGATAGAAAACATGACTGGGAAATTGGAAGGATTTGTTTATAAGGAAAGATTAGAAGAATGAAATGGGGAGCTTTAGCTGAATGGGATTAAAAGCAACTAATCTGCGTAGCATTTATAGTTTCAGTGGATGAAACTCATTGTTCCTACCAAATTAACTATGCTTCATTCTCCAAACAAATATCAGGTGTCTGATTACTGCCTTACTTATGCAAAAATAACTTTTACTATCAAGGATTCTGACTTTTTGTCATTTTAAGAAAAGAATGTGTATTTGTTCAGCAGTGAAAAATGATAACAAAGGGATGGGCTATAACTGGGCACAGGCATATGGAGTGCTCAAGCAAGGAATGGCATTTCTTGACTTGGTAAATATTGATTCTGACTATCATCAGAGAGAATTTTTTAAAGAGAACATTAGCTGGGCAAAAGCCCAGATTTTCTCTCAGTAGCACCTAAAGGTAGTAAAAAAGTTTTTAAAAGGTGAGCTAGGATATCCATTGCAAGAAACACAGCCTACCAGTCTGGATTAAGAATTGGGACAATATTTAACATCGAGAGCAACCTGCTCTCTAATGGAATTATTCTTGTAGTTGGTATTTTTTCTCCTTTTTAATTTTTCTCTGTTTGTTTTTTTTTTTCTTTCATAGATGAAGTATGCATTGTCTTCACATGCACACAACTTCAGATGTGGTTTATTATTATAATTAGAAACTATCTTGAGAAAAATGGCTTTCTAGACACTCAGAAAGAGGCAGTGTGTATCTTGAAAAGTTTTTATACTAATTTAAATTAACTTAAAAGAAACAGCTTTATGCAAGCGTAAACTGAAATTAATGCAGTGATGAATGAGGCCCCATATCTTGGGCCTTTCTGAGATCTAAATAGCAAACCAGAATCTCAAAATACAGGGAAGATGTGGTCTGGCATTAACTGACTGATTTGTAAACTTTGCAGGTTTAATGTATCTTCACAAGAAAAGTTTTCTTAAAAAATTGAGAACAATTGATTCTTTCAGATTAAAGTTTCTACTTAAAACCCACAATGAGAAAAATGTATTTTTTTTCCCTTGAAGGTTTGCGTAGCATCAGGATTCCTTTGCATAAAAGAAATACTCCCTAATAAGATACAAAGGAGAGTAAAAAAAAAAAAATCCAAACCCAAAAAAACCCCCAAACCAAAACAGAAACCAAACCCAGGTTGAAAACCTAAGATTCAGCATAAACCAATTGTAAAAATTATCTCTCTAGCCCTTCTGTTCCTAAACAAATGCACTGGCCCAGATTTTTTGATCTGTATTGTTTAAAACTTTTATACAGTCCTGTCCATACCAGCTGAGATCAACCAATCCATTATGTTTGGATGCCACTTCTAATTCAAACCTGGTGCTCTGAGACTGTCCAGTATAGAAATGTTAATGAAGCATTTCTTGATCAAATGATCAAAGAAATCCCGACAGATT
The DNA here is from genome assembly GCA_024611175.1 of Megaceryle torquata. NCBI lineage: Eukaryota > Metazoa > Chordata > Aves > Coraciiformes > Cerylidae > Megaceryle > Megaceryle torquata. The sequence continues at coordinate 6,114 of JANIJG010007962.1, read as the reverse complement.
CAAGCTGGGCTGCAAATTCATCCTTCCCTTCCCCCTGCAACCATCCATTCCTTCAACACGCATCATATTACCCCCAGTTTTGCTTTTCTCTGCCCAAGCAATATTCTCAAGAAGCTAAAAGAAACTGTCCCATGAGCTAGATATGTTCCCCAGGTTGCCATCCCTAAAACAAAATAAATTTTCTGATAGCTTGATTTTGGTCAAGCAAGCAAAGTAATGGCCAAATAAGGAGTTAAATGTCAATAGTGGGGGATTTAATACTGGGTAGGAAGAATGACATCAGATAAAAATACAATTGCCCAGTAGTAATGTTAGCAGTCATTCACATCTCCTTGTAATTCAAAAAGAGTTTTTGACTCATAAAGAATTTTTTCTCTCTTTGACAAGCTGTACATTCAGAATTAAACTTGGCATTAAATCCTTAGTTATTCAGAGTTACACCTTTTTCACAGTATGTGTGAAGGTTGCGAGGAAGAAATGGGCCCATGCTGCACCTCAGAGCACAGTTTGCACAGTGTTGCTCCTGCTCTGCAACAACTCTGCTAAAGCCAACACGCAGGCAGATGCTTTGTGACCCATCTCCTCCAAAGGAGTTTCAAGCTTTTCTTTTACCATACTCTGGTTTCCAGTTCAGAGCACAAGCCTGCTGCCACCACCACATAAGGCAAATCTCAGAGCACCAGTGGCGTTGGGTGGGCTCTTACCATCCCTTGCACACTTTCTGTACAAAGGCCCAAACCTTATGTGATTATTACATCTTCTGGCAACATTCAGCTCCTTCTTGGAGTGCTGCTGGTGTGGTCACTGGGCAGGGGGGCTGTGCCTGGCCAGGCTCCCCTTGCTTGGAGCAGGGAGCAGAGCTCACCCCATGCCACAGTGCACAGCAGAGAGTAGGTGAATTTTTCTTTTGCTAAATGATGGCAAGAGAAGGGAATCTTCTTGCCTCATTGTGGCAAATGTTATGCATTCGCTCTCAACACGTCCCAAATATTTTCATGTTCTCAAGATAACTTCAGAGATAAGGAGTTGTTTAACTCTGCCAAATCATGGCATTTGTTCTACACAACGTATAACTGCCAAATATTTATGTGATTAACGTCTGAATTCCAGCATACTTTAGTAGTACAGAGATGTGATTAGTCTCACCAGAATATGAATTTTTTAATGGACGTAGCTCCCACTTTCCAGCAAAGATTTAATAGCTGAGTCCTGCAGGGAAGTCTCCATTTACTGAACTTTTATAGCTTTAAAAATATCCTAGGGTACATTTCCTAGCATGCAGCTTGACACAACACAGAATTTAAATGAAATGTTGTATTCCAAATGAATGATCAAAGTGTGCGTTGTCAATCACTACCCTAGTCATTTCTTTTTTTTTTTTCTTTAGCCAAAATCATATAAATGACTGGTACTGACAATGGATGTGGTTCTGTGCTTGAGAGCAGCATTTTTCCTCTTCAGTCTGAAGATCTAGAACAGTGAGCTAAGAGGCTCTGAGCATGCCTTGGGGTAGCTCCTCAGTCTGCTCCACTCCCCTGCAGATCTGCTGGCACCTCCAGTGTGCAGAGGAGAGCCGTGGAGGTAGACTGGCTCCCACAGCTGTTTTTTGAGACTCCTCAATCTCAGTGCACATGGGGAGACAGGAACAGCGGCTTCCCTTCCTTCTCACCTAGCTGTGTGCATCTGCAGATCCTGCTAAGGTCCATTCCAATACCAGTAGCTCTTATCCCTACCTGGTGTCCCAAGGGACCTGGACTCCCAATACACAAGCTCTGGTAAAAGCTCCTGGGCTGCAGGAGCCAGTCAGCAGAACTTCCCATTAATTTCTCCCAGTTAGGTTTTTAACCAAATATACTTTTCCCTCTTAGCACCATCATCCTCAACATCAGAAAGTGGGTCCTGAGCCGCCACCAGAAGGCAGAAGCCAATCTGCATGTCAGTGAGTCTGCAGATGAAGAAATGTAGATAAAACAGCAGAATCAGCTCAAATTCCAAACCCTGATGCCTTCTAAGATTTCTTTGCACAGTTAAGTAAACTACAAAAAATAAACAAACTAGTTGTTATTATGGGAAGAAAACCCAAACAAACCAGAACATATGTAACATGTTTCATCCCAAATGATGATGTCCTTGGTGGGCAGCCGAGTTGCCTTCCATGTGCAACTGAGGGCTCAGACTACAAATCTGATATAAGAAGCTGGGTGTGCAGCAACTGCAGAATCAGCATCTTGTTTTGAAAGGACTCCTGCAAATTCTGCAGGAACATTTCAGTACTAGATGGTGTTGCTATGGGCACCAGAAGGAAGCTTAATATAAGAGAAGCTGGTTTAGGAATACATGGGGGATGGGTGTAAACAGAATACATACGTAGGAAGTGGAATGTCCCTGGGACTAAAAAGCGGTGTTTAGGGGTTTCTAATGTTCTGTTAACAAAATTTTAGCATAGGCCTTTCCAGAGGGAAAATATATGCTGGTAACTTTATTCATTGCCTGAAGTAAAAGATAGGTGAATAGGTAATGAAGTTCTGTAAGGTATATCCGCATCCCATGTAGCAGAAACATAATGAAATCTGGATGCTCCAGAGAGATATAATTTCTCTGTGAAAACAGATGTTAAAAATAGGAATGGAAAATGAGGGAAATAGAAGAACTGCAGTTCCCTCTAGTATTGATGAAAAAGAATCCCACTCTGCCTCTGAGTACAGTTGAAACTTTAGGCAAAAATGACATTGGGAAGGAAAAGCTAGATGATTTAATTCATGGCTAGATTTCTCCCATTCTGGCTGACTCTCCACCAGTGTAGACTACTGAAGTGGATGAAAAGAAAGAAAAAGTAACCAGTGTAGAATAACTGAAAGTATATCACAAGACAGACAAAGAGAATGCAAAATTAAATTCTTGATGTGAAAAGGATGGGACAATGAGCCCTCTCCCCAAGATACCTTCAGAGAGAATTCCATTTCAGCGCTTTCTTTCTTGCTTGCTTGCATTATTTTTCATTGACACATCCCAAAGAAAGCCTGAAAGCCTTTTATTATTTTTTATTTTCTTTTTCTTTTTTAGTATGTGGCATAAGTTCTTTTTTTTTTCAATATTATTTTCCTGCCAATGTTAAAGCAGTTCCCATTTTTCTAGTTTGTTTCTGACACCTAGCTGTGATCAACAATGCTTCCCACTGAATCACTTCTTTCATCTATTCAGCTTCTGTTATTTCCCTTATCTCCTCTCCCCCCTTCACCAGCTTACCTCTCATTAACCCTCAGGGTTCCAAGCATATTGTATGTCTCCCAAAGATACATATTTTTATTCAGACATAAGTAATTTTGGCTCGCTAGCCTCAGTTTCCATAATTCCCTAATAGAATAGCTGTGTGTAGTACATACTTTTTATGGCATGATGAACAATAAATGCAGACATTAATTTATACTTGTGCCTTGTATGCTCTTCTACTTTACCTTTCCCCCCTCTGAACTGATAGGCACATAAAAACTCATTGTTCTCTAATGTAGGAAATGTAGTTCAATCCCTATGTAAAAATCTGCTTGGCTAGCAATATTGTTTGACCAACAAAACAATTATATTCTAAGAGTCATTCTTATCCATTGCTATATATTTTAGATCACATTTCAACTTTTAAAAGTATTTTTAAAAATTTTTTAAAGTAGTGGTAGTGATACATTAAGCTACATTTCTGATAATATAAAATATACAGGGAATTTCTAGAAAATAAGGTCTTTCATATGTACACTAATATATTTATGGCTTGTTTTCAGATGCATAGCTACATTTTCTGAGGATGAAAACCACACAAAACCCGAGAGAATTAACTCCTGAGTTTTAGCTGCAACTTTTGTGGTTGAAACCGGTGAAGGAAGCTGGAAATATAGCCAGCTATTCATGGAGACTTCCCTTTCTGCTATCCCTCCAATTAACTGTGTAACCCAGTTCCAAGCCTGAAGTCCTTTCACAGCTGAAAATCATATAAAGTTTTTGAAATGAGTGTTGTATAGCATGAGGTGAGAGTGTAAGCAGAAGCACAAAGAGAAGGCTCATTGTTCATCCTGGTAAATAACATCTCTGTGTCAACAGGCTTACACAAGGCATCTATATTTAAGAAAAAATAAGGAAATATATGAGATTATGTAAATAACTTAAGCCACTTTGTGAGTCTATAAAGAAAACATACTTTAGAAAACACATTTGTTCATTGCTACTTAAAGCATTACTGACATTGCTTTGAGCAAATATTATCTAACACTCATGGAAAGATTTGCTTTTTTAATACATTAATGGGCATGTTTCTTGGAATCAGGTGGAAGTTTTTACATATTATATTAAAGGTACTAAACTGTGTGAAACTATTCATCTGTCTCAACTTAAAAACTAACAGCTGGATGATTTGATGTTTATAGAACATGAAACTATTTTTCCTTTTCAATTTAGGCAACATTTCTCCTGATTTTATTATGTAATAATTATTATCACTTGACTGTATAAAGTGTACAAAAAAGAAAAAAAAACCAAACAAACAACCTAGAAAAAAACCCACATCTTTAATATTTTTAAATGAAATGTTTATATTGATTTATGGTAAATTTTCTCAAAATTCAGTAAGATTCTAACACAATCCAATGCAGTCTTTAGAACAAAAGCAAGTTACACCCAAGAACATTCTTATAGACATTAAAAATAATTGGCATGACTACAAATTTCCAAGTTCATGCTAGATGCAAAATAAATATTTAAGTTGCATTTTGTGTGAGTAGTCTTTGCAAATTTAATCCTCAGAGATACTCAGTCCTGTATTAACTTAATCTCTCCTTCATCTTATATTTATTACTTCATAAGGTTAGTTTTCTACTACAGAGGAACTTACCACTGCATCAGAGGTTTAATTGAGCTCTTTTTAAAGCATTATGATTGTCACTATAGAATCATGCATCTGCAGTAAGTGCGTTTATAGAAAATTTACAACTTTAAATTTAATTTAGAAAAAAAGCTTTATACTTTCGTGCAGTTCTGAATGTAGATTTACTATCAAATAAGTGAATAATAATACCAGGTTATTTTGGAAAGTGTTCTTTCATGCAATCACTGCATTTAACACAATCCCAAAATGGCAGCCCAACAGGTGGTCCTTTCACAGCCTTCAGCCCAAACAATCGGAACAAAAAGGACACCAAGAATCGAATGTTCTTCAGGATTTAAAAAGCTGTTCACTTCCCTTTGTTCATTTTCAGATTTAGCCATGTTCATTATTGTTGAGCCACAAATGCAGGACATTCTTTTTTGACATTTTGCCATAAATAGACACTGACTGAGGCTGACTAGCCAGCTAGCTGTTTTGTCACATGCAAGCGGAAACTACTTCTTCACAAAGCGAATGCATTCCTGGTGCCTCAATGGCCCCGGCAAGCACCGGGTGTGACATGCTGCAAATCTGGCAAAGTCTAGGTTAACAAAAGTATGGGTGACAAAGGCTGAAGTTTCTCTTCCTATATTTTCCTCCACAGTAAGTATTTAATTCTGGCCTAATGAATTTGCCTGGAAGACTGGGTGTCACGTTGACAGGCTCTTGAATGTCTGAAAATATACTTCTGCATTGTGGGCTCTCTTTGGAGGGAACTGTTAGTTAACTGGTAATGACAGACTTCAGGGGTGAAATCTAAGATGAAATACTTGTTTCTCAGTATTTTAAAAGTTGTGAAAGTTCCTCGTTACAGTGATCTCAGTCTCAACATATGTAACAAAAGATGGGCCCATTCCTATGAGTCTTTAATGATGTGAGAAGCCTTTACAGCTGCCCTCACTGCACTGCAAGGAACTGCTTGCACAAGTAATGGGCACAGAGGCACAGATCAAGCTATATTCCCTCATGTGTGTGAATAAATGTGTAAAACACATGGTTTATAGAAAAGTCAGAGCTATAATGATACCTAACTGCTCAAGTATAGTAAGTGAATTTAACTTGAAAATTTTTAACTTACCAAATAAAATCCTCTTCTGATACTGTGTATTTTAAATGTAGTACACATAGCTTTTTCTTTTTCTTTTTCTTTTTCTTTTTCTTTTTCTTTTTCTTTTTCTTTTTCTTTTTCTTTTTCTTTTTCTTTT